>OX638133.1:9464062-9733901 GCA_951804985.1 Dryomyza anilis
CCAACTGACAGATGAATGGATGGACAGATGGATGGTTGGATGGATGAAAAGAATGGTCGGACAGACAAATGAACGAACGAAAGACAGCCGATGAAAGTCGCAAATCCACTGACATAAGAATAAGGATGCGCTTAAGGATAATGATGAGATCAGAGCAACAGCATCGAGTAATGCTCGATGAAATACTGCTTTTTGAACGCATGGGCTGCAGCATTTTGCGCAGAATAATGTTATGTATTAAAATAAAATAAAAGAATATGTGGCAAATTAGCTCACATGGGCGGTACCTATAGTCAGTCGGGTCCTATTATGGAATACCCATAATAGGACCATGAATTTATACGTCAATGCAGCAAATAATTGAGTCGGCGCAGTTTTAGCAAATATAATTGCTGAAACTACGCCGACTAATTGCATTGACATACAAATATTCATATTAGCAAACGGAATTGCTAATTTAACGAAGAATAGCAAATGTTTTCATTATATTTGTGAATTTCATTGCTGGATTAACTAATGAATGCAATTAATATAGGTTGCTATATTTTCATCGATTATTTTTTTTTCTGTGAAATTGATGCTCTCATTAAAACGATACCCAGCGGTGCTTTGCTATGCTTTCATAAAATATATCGTCGAAAATATTAAAATATATGTAATTAATTTTAAAGAAAAGCTGCAGCTCATACAGCCTTAAGAAATCCAAAGAAAACAAAAAACGAAATCCTGAACACCTTGGAGCACCTGTAGTCCACAACAAAAGAACGCGTAAACAGACAACTGACAACTGAAAAAAAAAATTATGAAAATAAAACCAAATTTTGACTTTTATACATAAACACATCAAATACACAATTTTAGAGTTTTTGTACACAGGAAAAATAAATATATACAAAAAAAACTCCAAAATAAAACTACCTGGTTTGATTGCCGAAAGAGTTTAAACCCCACGACGGTCAATATAAAAATTATAAAATATTTTTATATCTCTCAGCAGACAATGACAAACCTCTAATAGTAATTATTGCCTTAAAAAGGTCTTTCATAGTTCGGATTCAACTTTTAACCGTAGGTCCATTAAACTGTAGATGTTTAGACATTTAGGGAGATATCTTGGACTATAGTCCAAGCCTATAGGCTCTTTACAGCTGTCTTCATGTTCGATTGGTTAGTTTGATCAACATAGTCAATCGACGATCAATTCATGCTGGTCCAGTTCGACTGGTTATAATTTTGATTAGATCAACCCGAATTTTATATGGTTTATTTCAAAATGTTAGCTGAAGTATTCTTAATGGAAAACAAGATAAACAAAATCAGATCCAACATATCAAGAAACACACGCAAATTGCTATATATTTGTTTTACGTAATAACTTAAAATATTAACACCATTGATCAGGATCTTTAAATTCATCGTAATATCAAAATAACTTCATTTGTTGTCCACTGTAATTTTTGTATTGGGTACTATTTAATTTTTTATTTTCAGCGCAATATTTCATTTTACATGATTTATTTTATAGAAGATTATTTATTTATTACCAGCCAGTCATTAGGACACTATATAATGGGTCTAATTCTGGGTCAATATATGTTTCTTATAATTCCACATTTGACCGAAAATTAAAAGTACATTGTCCTATTTTTGTAATGGGGATTATGTTCGTGGGGATTCTGGCATGATACCGTTTTCATACCTAGATATTTTAAATATTTTTATATTATAAAACAGGAACCAAAAGCCTTTAGAATATCGGTTCTGGTTCTGGCTTTTTAAAAAAGCGGTTCATGTTCCGGTTCCAATTCCTATTTCAACCAAAAAAAAAAATCCGGTTCCAAAAAAAGAAAAGGTTCCGATTCCGCTTCCGAAAATCGAAAAGGTTCCGATTCCGGTTACAGGCAGCGTCAAAAATATCGGTTCCGGCTTCAACATTTTAGAATAGTGGTTCCGATTCCAAAAAAAAACGACATGGGTTCCGATTTCGGTTCCACACAATTTTTAAAAGACGGTTCCGATTCCGGTTCTCCGTTATAAAGATTATAAATTGTTCATTGAGCTGATTGGTATAAACATTTTACATTTTTATGGAATATTTTTTGTTTACTGTGTAGTGAAAGACCGTGAGAAAGAGACTCGACGGACCTGCGAAGAGTTTTGAATTGAACATTAGTCGCACACAGGCACATGCCACACACACACACAGCTACATACAAAAACACTGAAACTGACACATACACCGTATGACACAAGCATTTTCAAACTATTAGTATCCTTGATGCAGCTTTAAGGAGCAGGTGTTTGCTGCGCATTTAAACTAAAAGCGCCCCGAATCGAGGCAAAAGCTGCAAAATGACGCAAGCAAAGTCAGCATTTATTAGACAAAACAAACAACAAAAAAAATTAAAAAAAAAAAAAACTTCAACTGTAGACCAGAAGCAGTGCGAAAAGTTGTAGGGACAGTAGGACTAAAAGCAGGATACAAGCAGGAAGTCAGACGAAGGCAGGAAGGACGCAACAGGAAAATAGCAAAAGAAGATGACAACAAAGAGGAAGCGGAACTGCTGATGGCTAAAATGAGCAACAAACAAACTCACATTTATGCGGACGGACATTCGGACAGACAGTTGCAAACAACAAAAGCAACAACATGAAATGTTCTTTTAATACATTCTGCTGTTGCTGACCAAATGAAAAAGACCAATAATAACAACAATGCTATGGCTGCATTTATTTTTGGTGAATCTTGAAAATATTCCACAAGTCAACAAATTAAAGTGTTTCAAGATAAACACTGCACCTACAAGACAGAAGTTTTTACCTCTTGTTAGAAGGTTGCAAATGTTCAACCAGTTCCAAAAAAGTGCGGGGCTACGAATTACCGACCCATATACAAAGAGTGTTATAGACTTAATAGACCTTTTTGATATAACTCCAGATATTTTCAAGACCCTCGTTTCAAAACTAATTGGATATGATGTTGGTAATTCATTCACTCGATTGATAAAGAGTTTCGTACAGGATCGTTCAATTCCTTCAGAACAGCATTCCATCAATTCAGTAGTATTAACAGTATTCCGTCTTATTCCCGTCCCTATTTGTAGTATTTATCAATATCCTTCTGTCAATGACCTATGACCCAATCCAATAATTTACAGATGAGAGTAATATTTTTAGCTCATAAAGTATTCAAGCTCTTTGGAAGAAAAAAGACGTGATGAGGTAAAGACGTGAATACACACAAGACTTGAATGACACCCACAATAATGACCTAAAAACCAAATCCGAGCGGAGTCTCACTAATTAAGTGAATTCTAATGCGATCTAGCGTCGGTTACTCGACTGGTTAGAGCGTAGGATTACGAGTCGTAAGGTCCCGGGAGCCGTAGTTTTCCTGTAATCGTGATTTCAACACACATCCAGATGGACATACGGACATTGCTAAATAGACTTAGGAGGTCTCACTGATCAAAAAGAATGAATACCACCCTTCCACTCGTATTTATAAGGGCCTCGTTTCAAAACTAATTGGATATGCTGTCGGTAATTCTTTCACTCGATTGATAAAGAGTTTCGTACAGGATCGTTCAATTCCTTCAGAATAGCATTCCACCAATTCTAGAGTTTAACAGTTGTCCGTCCCTATTTGTGTCCATTTTTAATGTCCTTCTATCAATGACCCAATCCAATAATTTGCAGATGAGAGTAATATTTGTATTCAGCAGGTATCCAAGCTCTTTGGAAAAACAGACGTAAAGAGGCGAAGACGTGAATGGCACACTTTATAATGACCTAAAATCCAAGTCTCACTAATTGACTGAATTCTAATGCGATATATCGTCGGTTATTCGACTGGTTAGAGCGTATGACTACGAGACGTAAGGTCCCGGGTCTAACTTTCCTGTAATCGTGATTTTAACAGACATCCAGATGGGCAGACAGACATAGCTAAATAGACACAAGAGGTCTCAGGAGATCTCACTGATCAAATAGAATAAATACCACCATTCCCACTCATTCAGAAATATTTATAACATTTTTTAGATTTAAATTTAACTTTTTATTATTATTATTTTTTTACTACAATATAAACGAAACATAAAAAATTACATAAAAAAGTGTTTTATT
This sequence comes from Dryomyza anilis, assembly GCA_951804985.1. NCBI lineage: Eukaryota > Metazoa > Arthropoda > Insecta > Diptera > Dryomyzidae > Dryomyza > Dryomyza anilis. The sequence continues at coordinate 9,468,191 of OX638133.1, forward strand.
CCGCTACTGGGTCGTCGGATCTACAACAGCGATATCGTCTGGCCCTTTAAAACCTACAACAGTAACTTCCTCTGGCATTGATATTGTAAGTACGTCGTTGTACATGATATTCCAGATTAATTGGTCAAGCACTGAGCACTGTGGAACTGCTGAAGTAATCTCGTAGAACACTGTTTCCTCATACGTATCCTCATAATATAGATGCCTCTCTGAGACGTAGCTCGATATAATATTAATGAGGTACTCCGGTATGTCTAGACTGCGTAGTGCATCCTTTATTCGTCTCCAGTTTGCAGGGTTGAACGCGTTCTTAATGTCCCGAGTTATTGGTGCGCAGTTCTGTTGTTCAGCTTCACTTTCCTCGATTGTTGTCTTCACCATGTGTATTACCAAATCAATTGTATCGATATTAGATACGGACTTGTGGAAGCCAAAAAGCCGTTCTGCTTTGCTCTCTACCACATGAAGTATGCGGTTGTAGATAACTCGTTCGAGAAACTTCCCCACTATGTCGAGTAGACATATTGTGCCATATGACGAACGCTTGATCCGTTGTACTGGGAAGACGCCTTCTGCGAGACATTGGTTATACGTCTCTATAAACATACTGGACGCAGTTGCAATCGCCAATCGCAGTGCTGCATTCGGTACGCCGTCTGTGCCATTTTTGCCCGAGGCTTTATTATCATCGGTTCCATTGGCAATTACGCTCAGTTCCTCAACTGTGACTGCTGGTATATCACCTAATTGTGACGGTACTGCTGCATTATTTGAGCTTTCCCTATGCTCTGGAAACAATGTCGATACCATTTGTCTCAATAGTGCCGGACAGGTAAGTTGGAATGATTCATTATTTCCTACAATGCGTGACATTACAACCCTATATGCTATGTCCCAGGGGTCTGAGTCGGGATTATCGCATATATGTTTAAAACTTGCTAGTTTGGTTTCTTGTATTGCCTTCTTGAGCGTGCTCTGTGCCAATTTGAATGCCAATTGTTTTTCCGTGAAATCTGGTCTAGTTGTAGCACGTTGGCTGCGTTTTCTCGCCCTGCGACATTCTTTGCGAAGATTAGCAATTTTATCATTCCACCAGTATTTTGTCGGTGGGATATACGACCGCATCTGATCATCTTCAACAATATACATAACATCACACAGCTTTTGTGACTTCAATAGAGTGTACATGCTATCGAGTACCAATTCAACATTTTTCGGACACGCGAAAATCTCACTGTTGCCCGGTGTTTCTATGGAACTCTTCATATTTTTGATAGGATTTTGTTGAGATTTGTGAAGAGAGTCAAACACAGAATTCGTAATATTTAAACAAAATTAATAGAAGCGTTTTTTGAGACAAAACACTATAAAATACTGTTCGATTCGTTGAGGTTTTTGCAGTAGTTTAAATAATACCTTCGAGAACGGAGTTGTAAGGTTGACTGATTCATTTATGGAAGCAACCAGTTATATATTCTACAAATAACCAGAAAACTAAAAGACACTTACTACCTGAAGACATCATAAAACTAGATGAAACTTACTACCTCAATACATCATAAAACTTCTGCGCTGGATTATTAATTTTGGTTTTTTGTATATCCCTTGTACTCAACCGTCATAAAGGCACAGGTAGAGAAAAATAATCTTTATGATCTGGCAAACATTTTCCCTAATACGTAGCTGGTGGGGTTGGGAGAAGGAAAAAATACAATAATAAGATTCTGATCAACAACCTAGTACATTTTTTCACAATGTCCAACAAAAAGATATCTTTTTCTGTATTTTCATAAATATCATATATATCTTTCTATCTACAGAAAACTTTTTATCCTTGATCCAACATCACATCCAAACAATTGAACCGATTTTAATGAAATGATGATGTTCCCTCAGGTGATGCCCCTATTTATGCAATGCTCAGTGCTGATAATGAAAAGGAAGATAGGTTATAGGGCAAGAGGATAGATGCAGTAGTATCGGTGGTTGTTTGTTTTGCATTTGTCAATATCAAAAATATCGGAGAAAATAGACGCGGGGATATTGTTCCACAAACGTATCGTGCGACCGTAGCACGAGAGAACACACAGCCTGTTGGAACACTTAACATTAAAATACCTCTATAACAGGCTTACACCCCATATGGTTCTTCGCAGCTCAAGAGAACCAATAGACGATGAAATAATTTCATCAGGAAATGTCAATAAGAATTCTAAAGCTACTGTCCAAATGTGCAAAATGTATTCCATCTTAGGCCGAAAATAGGTTGTTTACGCAAGAAAAATGCGTATATTTCAAGACTTTTGCTATTATTCGAAATCAATTAAAAAGCAGAAGTTTATTGTTTTTTTGATTTATTTATTTGAGCAAGTATAATTTAATTTTAATAAAAGACAAACCCAAGTGTTTGCCATATATAATAAAGGTATAAAAATACACAATAAGATGGAGATCAAGAAAGGAAGTCCAATATATAAAATATGATATATAAAAAGTCATCTAATGATGAACGCAATTCTTACTTTCGTTGCACTCAGGTTGATGGGTGGCAGCAAAGAGACCGAGCGGTGCACTATCGCAGCCCCGAGAAGTCTCAACGAAGAAGAGTTGAAAAAGAGGTGCAGAAATTCACCCCTGCAAGTTCGAATTGTGAAGTAAGGTACGAACTAAAAATTCAGAGTTTACCCTGCAAGTGTTTTGGCGTAAACATAGGTGTAGACAGTGCGTAAACCAGCAGGAGTAAAGACGTCTTACACCGTTTTCGAATACTTTGGCCGCGTTTAGCGGAGTGAGTCATCTTTTATGAGTCATCAGAAAACATTGGGTCTTATTTGCTTTAGAATCAACTCTATTGACAAGAACCCACTCTGAAATGTCAGAGTTGAGTGTGCCATTCATGGTGCGTCTTTTTCCCTCAATCTCCAATGAGTTAGGGTGCTTTTTGAAAGAATATGAACGACAAATGTTACTATCATCTGCAATAGAATGGATTGGGTTCTGGGTCAATGACATAGGAGCATTGATAAAGACCGAAAATAGGGTAGGGAATAGGACGGGGATAGGACGGGGATAGGACGGGGATAGGACGGGGATAGGACGGGGATAGGATGGAACTACAGAAGATGGAACTGCGGGACTACAGAATTGATAAAATGTTGTTCTGAAAGAACACCATCCTTTGCAAGTCGTATAGAACGAACCGGAAGATATCTCGATATCCATCGAATAAAAGAATTACCGACACCATATGCAATTAGTTTTGAATCGAGGGCTTAATTTCAATGAAATAAGAGATCAATTGTGTCAATTTAGCATACACTAGACGAATCGTTGTAGAACGGGAAGAAATAAGCAGTTTTTGAGGGAAATGTTTCGACAACATGTTTTAAAAATGCATTGAATCTGCCAAAAATTATAACTCGGGCCTCCTAACTCCTATTTAGCTGCGTGTTTTCCCCAAATATTAAACAAAAATTCCGAAATTGGACCTTGTGAGTTTATTAAATTCTGTGCAATTTTAAAGACAGAATTCGGAATATTTTGAAAGGCAGAAAAATGGTAACAAGTGCAAGTCATTTTCGAAAGTAGACTAGTTAGTTTTTCTAACTCAATTTCATATATTGTATTGAAATTTGAAGCAAATTCGTAAACTTATGAATTTTGCTAAATTCTTTGATATTTTCTGACTGGCACGAGAGAAGAGCAAAACAAATCAGTTTGTTGCTTGATATGTGAGGCAGTTTCGCACAAATTGGCTAAAACAAAATAGATGTATGTGCTCAAAATGATAACGACGGACGGAGGAGACTATCGAAGGGCCAAACTTTTGCGTGCCTCCACAAAATTTTGTGTGTGAGTGTTGCAGTGTTTGTGTGGTATAAAGTATGGCTTTGTGTTTTTATACAAGGTACAAGGAAATGTTTGAATTTGTTTTCGGAAAATTGCTACACTAGGCAGAGGAGGAGTAGGAGGACTGGGAGGAAAAGTACGAGGCCTCCAAAGGCAACGCGCCAAAAGTTTTCTAATGAATTACAAAAGTCAGACAGTCGCTGGAAGAATAATATTTATTGTTGTGGCCTTTTGCGTAACAACAAAAATAACTTTTTGTTAATTTGTAGAGCTTACGCAAGTTGTTATTGTTGCTGTTATTAGTGGCTGATAACTTGTTGGCCTTTTGCTTTTATTGGCTGGATGGTTTTATTTGGCGCGCATAAACAAGAACAAAGAAAAGTAAAACGTTAAATAATGAAAAATAAAATTAGCGCGAAAGATGGTAAAATAAATGCACAACAAAAAAAAACAGAAAATATAATTTTGGTAGACATTTTACAATGAAATATAAGATTTTTTTTTTCTTTGTGAAAATGTGAAATATTAGAATAAATTGAAATTAGATTTTTTTTTTTGGTAAAAAAAAAATTAAGTTTTGAGTGAAAATTATGTAGTTAGAGTGAAAATTTATATTTTGAGTGAGAAATTAAATTTAGCGTATAAAATTTTATATTTTGAGTTAAAATTTAAATTTTTAGTGAAATTTTCAGTGAAAATTCATGTTTTGGGTTAAAATTAAATATTTAGTCAAAATTTAAATTTTGAGTGAAAAGTAAAATTTTAATTTTCAGTGAAAAGTTATATTTTGAGTCAATTTTTAGTGAACATTTATTTTTTGAGTCAATTTAAATTTTGAGTGAATTTTTAAATTTGGAGTGAAAACTTAAATTTTGAGTGCAAATTTAAATTTTTAGTGAAATTTTATATTTTGAGTCAATTTAAATTTTGAGTGAAAATTTAAATATTAAGTGAAAATTTAAATTTTGAGTGCAAATTTAAATATTAAGTGAAAATTTAAATTTTGAGTGAACATTTAAATTTTAAGTGAAAATTTAAATTTTGAGTGAAAAGTTAAATTTTTTGCTAAAAATTAAATTTTGAGTGAAAATTTTAATTTTGAGTGAACATTTGGATTTAAATTTTGAGTAAAAATTTAAATATTGAGTGAAATTTAAATATTGAGTGAACATTTAAATATTGAGTGAAAATTTAAATTTTGAGTGAAAATTTAAATTTTGAGTGAAAATTTAACTTTTGAGTGAAAATTTAAATTTTGAGTGAAAAGTTAAATTTTGAGTGAAAATTTAAATATTGAGTGAAATTTAAATTTTGAGTGAAAATTTAAATTTTGAGTGAAAAGTTAAATTTTTTGCTAAAAATTAAATTTTGAGTGAAAAAATAAATTTTGAGTGAAAATTTATATTTTGAGTGAAAATTTAAATATTGAGTGAAATTTAAAATTAGAGTGAAAATTTAAATTTTAGTTGAAAATTTAAATTTTGAGTGAAAATTTAAATTTTGAGTGACAATTTAATCTTTGAGTGAAAATTTAAATTTTGGGTGAACATTTTAATTTTGTGTGAAAATTGAAATTTTCAGTGAAATTGATAATACAAATTTCAAATTCTAATTGAATTCTTTATATAAATTGGAATTTGTAATTGAACATTTTAATATTTAATGAAACATTTAATGAAACATTTAATACTATTTTAATCCAAATGCTTTTAGCCAACAACTCGGTTATTTTAGGACATTGCACAGTAGCATCAAATTTCCAGAGAAAACTGGCTTCTCTCGATTGACTTGCATTCAATTACCACACATAATGCCATTACTTAAACCAGTTATGGATGATGATTTTTGATTTTTGCTAATTTTTGTCAATTTCATTTGCAATTCGTTCGGTCCATTTGCTAGCCAGCTGGCAAAATTGAAAAACTCCATAGACACAGAGGCACTACGTGGAAATCCCATTGAATACACGTTCGAGTAATCAAATCGAATGCATTATTTTGTCAGCCAGTCAGACAGCCAGAGATTGTCGACAGCTGATGCTGTTGCTAGTCATCTAATCAAATACACTCTCAATCACACAAACACAACTGCACTGCACTGCACGTCCTGGCGACGACGAGAACATCCATGTCCTTGCACTGGAAGTGCACGTGCATAGTTAATCCACTGATTTCCTAGCTCTTGTTCTCCTACCTGACGCAAGAGCATTTTTTTTTGGTTTTTTTTATGACCTGTTTTTAGTTCCTGTTCGTCCTGTTTGGCTCTGACAAATATGAACACATTTATGCACTTCCTGTTTGATATTCATCATTCGCAGGCAGCGCAAAAATCAATGAACGGCATCCTTTTATTTTGCATTTCTGTGTTTGTCATGGCATCAAATTGAAATTCTGCGAACAGACAAATCTTTCAGTTGCACAGCATGTTCTCTTCAAATACAAAAATAAGATATATACAAAAAAATCACAAATCGCATCCTTAAAACACATCGAAATGCACCGCAATTCCTTGTCGTTGGCATGTACTTCCTGTTGTTCTTTTGTTTTTGTTTGCCAATCCTATTTGTTTTTTTTTGCACCTCCACTTATTCCTTTTCCTGTTCGATTTTGCCTTTAGTTCCACTGCTTGATTCTGAGAAATCTTGCAAATACATAAACCAAGTCATAAGTCAGTCTGTCATTCCGCTTCCGCTGTGATAAGGTCCTTGTGTTTTATTTTCATTCAACGTTTTTGTTTTTTTCTTTATCTGAGTAGCACATTTCAACAGCTGTCTGTTTGCATAACTTCTTTTTGCGATGCTTAACATCGTCGATGCATCTATATAACCTTTGCAACAAACATCCTTCTATCTTGATTCGCACCATCAAACACTAACTATAACATTTTTATTTTTTTTCTTTAGCAATTGCAAACTTTGCATTCAACTCCGGCCAATATTCGTATACGGCATCCTGACATTCATGCATTTGAAGGATTTACATCGACTTGCATGGTTTATAGAAAAAATTGGTTTGAAGTACATATGATAGACGACAGTTCATGATAGAAAAATTCATCATATTAATGAGTGTAAATACATAAAACTGATGAATGTTCAATGCCTCCGAATAGTTCATTAAAATGATGAATTGAATAACATATGAAAAACGAGTCTATGCTTGAAATATTCATCATATTAATGAGTAAATACATAAAATTGACGAATGTTCAATGCCTCCGATTTATTCATTAAAATGATGAATTTATCACCAATGTACGATTGTCCATCTATGTTCAATATGTATCATATGATGAGTAACTTGCTAACATTGATGAATGTTTCTCATATATAAAAATAAATATATATCTTCAATGCTATCAATTTATTCATTAATCTGGTGTATTTTTTACTAATGAACAAATGTACATCTTTGGTGAAAATATTATCTGATAGTGAGTAACATAACGGTGCTGTCAATGCTATCAGTTTGTTCATTATTAAAAAATTGTTTAATGACTTTCATATCAACAAAGAATAGTTCTTCCATGCTTGTGCATTAGTATGATTTGATGATTTTCTTCAATGATTTTGATGATTTTCTTCAAATAAATTAAAGTTCCTCTTTGATACAAATTTATCTTTTTATGAGTATATTCATAACATTGATGAATGATTCTCATACCAACAATGAATGGAAGAACATGATATAAATTTGTTCAGTAATATGATGTTTTTTTTACAAATGAGCCTATGATTATCTTTGGTAAAAATTGTTCTTATAGTGAGTAAATTTATAACATTGATGAACAGAATTGATGAATATACATAATGAGTAGTTCTTCAATGCTTTCTAATAGTTCATTCAATGTATGATTAATTATCTTTTGGTGAAAAATGCATCATATAATGAGTAAATCATATAACTAATTGAAAATTAATAATGATATCAATTTATTCATTAATCTGATGAACTCTTCACCAATAAATGATTGTTTAATTTGGGTTAAAAGTTATCATATAATGAGTAAATTTAAAACAATTATGAATAGCTCTCATATGAACAAAGAATAGTTTGCCTATGCTATTGGTTTGTTCATTAATATGATGAATTTTTCACTAACGTATGATTGTTCTTTTTATAATGATGAAATATATAACACTGATGAATGGCTCTTATAGAAAAATTAATAGTTTTTCAGTGCTTTCGATTTGTTTATTAATCTGATGAATTTTTCAGTAATGAACGATCATCTTTGGTCAAAATTTCATCATATAATGAGTAAATCATATAACTAATTGAAAATTAATAATGATATCATCAATTTGGGTTAAAATTTATCATATAATAAGTAACAATTGAAAAACAATTATGAATAGCTCTCATCACATATGATCAATGAGTAGTTCTTCCATGCTATTGGTTTGTTCATTAATATGATGAATTTTTACCAACGTATGATTGTTCTTTTTATAATGAGTAAATACATAACACTGATGAATGGTTTTTAGTTTTTCAGTGCTTTCGATTTGTTTATTAATCTAATGAATTTTTCAGCAATGCACGATTAATCATATTTGGTGAAAAATTCGTCATATAATGAGTAAATAGTACTAACTGAAAATTAATATTTCTTCAATACTACCAATTTGTTCATTAATCTTATGCATTTATCACCAATGAATAATTGTTCAATTTTGATTAAAATTTATCATATAATGAGTAAATTCAAAACATTGAAGAACAGCTGTTATATAACGACCTTTAATGAACAATTCTATATAATAATGAATAGGTAAATTCAAAGCATTTATAAATGTTTCGTAAAACCAATGAATAGTTCTTCAGTGTTATGCAATTGTTCATTAATATGATGTATATTTTTTGTTCGGCGTAAAATCAGTTTTAAATAGATATTTTAACGTTTTTTTTTAATATTATAAAAAGCAGTTCATTACATTTGGAATTTCAAATGATTAACTGAAATACCTTCTGAAATTGATGTCTACATTGGAACCATTGGAACTTATGCATCAGATTGATGCATTTTATTTTTTATCGTTCAAAGTGTCAGAAATTAAAATTTAAATGAATATTTATTTAAATATTTTTGATCGAGAGTTTTTGTATTCAAATTGATGAAATTTGTTTGATACTCTGTTATCAAAATCTTTAATTTATGATTTTTTCTTTTTCTTCGATTTATTTAAAGTTTAATGATTTATTTTATAAACAACTGCTGATAAATTATAAAGTTATTAAAGGCCAATCGAATAGATATATAATAAATGAAAACATCATCGAAATGATATCAGTATTGGCAGCATTATTCTGAATTTAAACATTATGATTCACTTAGTTTCTGAGTTTCGCATCTAAACCAGAAAATAAAATCGTAACCGATATTCGTTTAGAACGGTTACATTGTTAAACCTAAAGGATTTTAAGCAATTTAATTAAACATTTTTAGAAATATTTAATTGGTGATTTTTGGGAACATTTTATAGTATTTTTACCTTATCATAACCCGATCAGTTAAACGACCAACATGATCGTTCATGAACATTTTAATTTTTTCCTAAAACTGTAAATTTCTACTAGGATACTTTTGATGCTGTTTTTGTCAGCATTTATTTATTCTCATATTCATCAAACCATATGTTTTGAGTTCTTTTTTTTATTAATTTTTGTTACTTTTTACAATTATTTATCACAGACAAATGGCACGTTCCTGTAAAATGATTTTCAATTCTATTTTGCAGCATTGGACTGCTACCAAGTACTAGTTATTGCAGCATATCGATTGAAATGGAATTTATTGAATTTGAAGAACATGTAAATGAAATTTATGACTTTAATTTTGAACGACGTTATGAAAAGAAACGTAAAAAAAGTAGGATTTCATCGATAAATTATAAGAAATATGCATAATGAAAAAGTAATAAAAATTAACGTCGTTGGCACAGACGGTTACTGTGTTGCACTACGAATCGAAAGGTCGCTGGTTCGAACCACCGCAATTGCAATATACAAAAACTATAAAAAAATATTTTTTTTCTATACGACGCTACCAGACAATGGTAAATCGTTGAAAATAAATCAATTCTTTGACTAAAATACTATTCTGTAACGTATTGTATTCTCATAAAATAGGTAACAATAGAAAAATAACCTTAAATTTTTAAATAAAAAAAAAATATATTTTAATAAAAAAAGGAAAAAATTAAGTATTAAAACGAACCATATTAAATATAAAATAAAAACATACCCTATAAAACGTTTAAAACATTTTTTATGTGAAATATCTCAAAATTCCTCAAGAGCCAAACAAAGTTTACAAACAAAGTAACAAAAGAAATAAATCACAGAGCAAACAATGCACGCACTGTAGGGCCGCCGAATGATGGCTGGGTAGGTGGGCATTTGATTCAACCGAGGGCCCATGAGGTTTCGGAAAATCAACGGCAACTCAAAACAAACGGCAAACAAAAAAAAATCAGACGCTGCACGCAAGAAAATTTCACACAATATAATTTTGAGGATTTTTTTTTTGTGTTTTGATTTTGGCAGCATGCCTACATGACACCAAAGTAAGCAGCACACAACACCATTCTACCTTTTTTTTTAAGATATGCCAAACACCTACTAAAAGTATGAAAAAACCCATCAAAAGTTTTTGTTCGATTCCTTGTTAGAGTTACTAAAAAAACTCAACAAAAGTTTTTCAAAGAATTAATAGAATTAATATAATAGAATTAATTGAAAATAATACTGAATATTAAAAAATTGTTTGCGAGGCAGAATATTAGTATGTTTTAGAACTGAAACTTCACCCCTAAAAATCTCAGTGTTCCATGCGGTATTTAATATAAGTCGTAGGCTTACAGATCATTATAGATCGGTCATTACCGCACACACAGAACTGATTTGTTGCCGCAACCAACTAAATTGCCCTACCGAATTATTCGGAATCAGCGGAAACTTGCTGATTAGGAAGTTGAATCAACCTCCTAGTCAGCACAATGAGATTGTGCTAACCTCCTAGTTAGCAAGCATGAGGTTGTGCCAACCTCCTATTCAGCAAGCATGAAGTGGTTTAAACCTCCAAGTCAGCAAGCATGTCAAAACCTCCAATTGAAATTTTATTTTAAGAATATATTTTTTATACAGAAAACATATTTATGTAAAGTTTTCTACATGTATTTTTGATGCGTAATTTTCAAATTTCAAAAAATATATCTATAAATTCCTGTTCCCTGAAAAATAAACACAGTATGAAGACACATTTAATATTTTATTTCATAATTATTAAACAAAATAAAAAAAAAAACTATTTATAATGCCACATATGATCACATATTTTTATTATATTTCACTAGCTAAACAGAAATTTGTATTGAATTCATTCATTATTTAATTAATATTCATATAGTTATTTCGCATTTTTACTTTATTAATAAATTTCCTATTGTTTGCCACTTGTGAAAATTTATGACTTTTATTTCTGGCAACCGAACTGCTGATAGACATGAGATTGCCGTTTGTCATTTATTTTGTTGATACAATAGCGTAATCAGTTGCCGTAACAAATGCACAAACGTCACATTTTGGCAGAATGAAAAATGCAATCATGAGGTTACGACAACCGAACGTGCAGTTGCGCGGACTAACATTTCGGTTAGAGTAAGAAATGGTACGTTCATTTTAATGACATGAGGTTACAACAAATGTATTTCGGTTGCAACACAGCGTAGGTATATAAGTAATCCAACTTCGGAATTTCATTGATCTAGCACTTCTAGTTTTTCTGCAATATTGATTTTCAGTGTCAGTCAGATACAAAGACAGACGACATACAGACGTACCAGACACGCCTTTTTCTGGGTGTTACAAACGAATGACTAAATTAAATATCACTATTAGTGTAGAGTATAAATATATTATATAGCTAATTTGACTAATTGACGAAATTAAATTAGAAGAATCACAATAATTTTTTGGACAGGATGTTTGGTTCATCGAAGTCAATAATTTAGAGGGTCCCTCTATGACTCAAAAAAATAAGAAAATGTCGAATAAAAAAATGTCTACTTTTGCCCCCGGTTTAATATGCAGTGTTTTTAAGAGATGCATTTTACTGACATAGTCAAAAAAATAGGTTATAAATTATAACCTGTTGCTAAATTAATATCAATTTTTAACTTATGTTTTAAAAAATTAAATTACCTTTCCAATGTTATATCACATTTTTGAACCTCATGATTTCTTGCTTTTTTTAAAAAGGTACGTAAAGTTGACATTTACAAAAATTAAAATACAAATTTTTACTTTGTCATTGATTTTCTCAAAATTTCCATTTCCATTATTTTCAAATTAAAAAAAGAATCTTCAACATTTAATGAATGATTTGCTGAGGATACAAATATAAAGGGAAGACTGGGGTGCAAATTGGGTAACGTTTTGATTTGCCTTCAAAAAATACATTTAAAGATTTTTTTCAAAATTCTTTTTTACCTAGCGTATTTTTGTATTAACAGAATACAATTTGTATGTCTTTTAATTGATGTATGGGTGATTTTTGAAGCAGCTCAATTTCAGACCTCTTGAAAAATTCCTGGATAAAGTGGAAAATGTTTAAAATGTACAAACAGGCAAATAATTTGTTATTTCTGTAATACTTCTTGTTTAACTACAACATATGCAATATAAATATATTCAAAATATCGTCGTTGTAGAACGAAAAGTTTCCAAATACTTTTTCAAAATGCCAAATATTCATTTACAAAAATCTTTATATATCTGTCAAATATTAATCGATGATCACAATTTTTGTAAAACATGATAAGAAAATGTAAATCTATCAATTGATATTTCAACTATAAAAATGCATCAATTAATTTTTATAATATTAATCAACAAATTCCAAATTTAAGGTTTTCATAAAAATGTATATTGTGACTTTTCGAATATAACATTTTAATAGCAAAAGTGAAAATAAAATTTCCTTGAATTGAAATTAACAATACGTGATTGAAAATATCTCTTTTCAGAGTTTCCTCTTCCGCGAAGAATTCTCAAGTCGTTGTATAATTTTACATTCGAAGACGATAGTGATGTATAAGTAAGATAGTGGTTTAATTCTAGAATAAATAAAAATACATTTGATTCATTTTCTTTTAATTCAATAAAAAATACTCCGCGAATTCTAATGGAGTACCTTTTCCAAATATTCATCAACTATCTTTCTATTTGAAAGATGTTTAATTGATGTTTGCTATAAACAATTGTAAATTGGAAAGATGGTTGCTAGCAATATATATCGTATTTGACAGATATTTAAGAGACAAAGACTATCTAAATAATTTGTAAATATCTTGATATTTAGGGCTGTGATATTTCTGGTAATCATCTTTGTTTTCTTAGTGCAGTGTTAAAATCAAATTTTTAATTGATTTCGAATAATCGAAAATTTTATTATTCGTTATTTTGACACAAATATTTTATTCAAAAATAATAAGAAATTTTCCAAAAAAAATATATATATATTTACAAAATAAATATATATGTATGTCGAGCAAGTATTATATAAAAAATACTAAACAATAACCTCTTAAGAACTTAATTACATCAAAATATAAACAAAATTTGGTTTGATGAACAAAATTCTTCAATATGATGTACATATATTTGGTGTCTTATGTACTCAATTCATTAATGTGATGAAACGTTGTCTTCGCATACACTTTCTAAAATTGAAGAACAGTTTTTCAGTCAGTGATCAATATTATGAACTATTCATCAATACAATGTATCATAGTTTGAAGAACAAAATTCATCAATTTAAAGAATTTTTTTTTTGTTATGTAGAGGGGTAAAACTAGGTATAGTCTAAGTAGTTTCTACATATATTTGGATTGTTATTTAGTACATTAATCATTGAAATCAAGAGACCGAAACATTTTTCGTGACGATTCTATCCCATGGATAGAGCAGTATTTCCAATTTGACAATTTTTAGAAAAATGTGAAAAAATGTTTACATCAACATAACATATTAAAATTAATAAATGTAAGATTCGAAATAAAAAAGATTTTTGCAGCTATTAAAATGGCTCTGAACTTTTGTTGTGAATTTAAATTACATTTTTATTTTTACATGATTGTCAAGATTAAATTAGTATTGAAGAATATATGTTCAGTGTAGAAAAAGCCGTCACGTGCTTGACATAACCGCTATTCCTGTGAGATTCTCTCGCGAAGTGAAGCCATCTGTGGATTAAAGGTTGCCCTAAAACCGTCGGTCTACTGGGCTCGTCCAATACAAACTAGAAATCTGTTGGGTGTTTTCTACTTTTTTTTTTTTGTTCTTTACAAAAAGTTTTTTTTTAGCTTATTTTGGCAAAAGTCCCAGCAGGTTCTGTGAGTAGAGGTGAGTAGAGGAAGGAGGTTATGTTTTTATAGCAGCTTAAGCTTTTGTAGAGCACAAGCTGGTGGCAAAACTGGTGACTGTAAACAATAATTTTGTCCGCGAATAAATTTTTGTTTTTGTATTGCGGGACGACTATTTACGACTCAAAATGTTATTGCGTTACGTTCATTATTTATAATGTCCTGTAGAACAACAACAACAACAACAAGAACACCAACATGAGCAGCAACAATAAGAAACCTTAACAAAAAAAAAATAAAAAATAAAAAGAGTCCTTCTGCTGAATGCCTATAATTCGCGTCAAGTATTACGAAAGTTCAAGAGGTTGAACCAATTTATTGTCGCTCGTTCTGTTGCCCAAGTGTTTGTTGTTATTGCTGTTGGTTGATGGGGTGTAAATCACGTTTTTCTTTTTTTTTAAGAAATGCACATAAATTTTGTAAATTTACGAGGCATAGCATTGACTGAGGCGTCTTCTAAATTGGCTTTAATTATGAATAAAACTTTTTGTTATTTTGCACTGGCAAATATGTGATTTTGTATTAAAGGCATTTAACTAAGTGACGTTAACACATTTAGAATAAAATATTAACTTAAATGAAATATAATATGGAGGTAATATTTAATGTAACCAATAAGAAATGTTAGGGGCCATAGAATATATTATTATAGTTGATGTAAGAAACTTATTTGGTACAGAAGAAATTTTTTTTAATGATAATTTTCATTTAATTGATTAGGATTATTACACTTTTTTTAGTTATAATACAGATTGTTGTAATTGTATTTCAGAATTATAAAATGTATTTCAGAAATCGAAAATTGTATTTTAGAATAGTAAAATGTTCTTCCGAATTATTACACCCAGAAAAAAATGCTGTATAAATAATAGTTTTTTACTATTAAAAATAGTCAATAGGATAAATTATTATTTTAATCGGAAAATACCATTAAATACTAGAAAATACCATGACATTGCCATTGAGTTTATATGTGAAGATTTATTTTGTGTATACTATTAAATCAATAATTGTCCTATTGACCAAATTTAATGGGATTTGAGGGAATTTTTTTCTGGGTGTAGTTATAATTCAAAAATCGTCAATTGAATTTCAGAACAGTAAATTATAGTTCACAAAACGTCACTTATATTTCAGAGTTATATAATTTATTTCATAATAGTAATATATTCAGAAATCGAAAATTGTTTTTCAGAACAGTAAAATATATTTCAGAATATTAAGGTTATATTCAGAATTCATTAAAATAGTAAATTGTAGTTCCTAAAGTATCAATTCAATTTCAGAAACAAAAATTGTATATCCGAAAACGTCAAATGTTGTTCAGAAAGCATAAAATGTAGTTCCGAAAATATAAAATTTAAAATAATCTATAATATGATCTGCAGTTGAAAACAATATATAAAAGTATATATCGAAGGCTTATATTCAATACAGTCTATCTACAAAAACACAGTTTTTCAGGAGAGCGAAAAAACTGATTAAATCTCAAACCATGAAATTGGCTATCAATTTTTCTTCTACAATATTAAATAAAAATGGTCTTTCATTGATACAATTAAAAAAAATCAGCAATTTCGCGCTATTCGTCGTGCTATGGTAGATAGAGATTATTGCTATTCAAATGTGATCAATGTCTATGAAAAAACGAGCAGATAGAGCATATTGCACAATATTGTAGTGGAGATAGATCAGAAAATATTATTGGAATCAGCGATTTGTTAATTTTTTATATCCTGGTGTAACCTAAACAAAATTTACCGACTAATTTTGGTTCTACCATTTTAGGTTCACGAGGTAAAGGGTTTTTCAATAAGAGCGCTACAAACGTTTTTTTAAATAAAACAAAAACGGTTTTGGATATCAATGAAATTCTTTATTCCTGTAAAAGTACGTTCGAGTAAAAGTACGTGAAAGATACGTAGCGCTCTTAACTTTGAGGCCACTGACTCCGAAATTCGGTAGTAAATTTTAATAATTTCGACTCGTTGTTGGCTCGTATATCTTTCCATCATGAAATGGCAAACCTTACTGAAGAGAAATGTCAAAAGAACGGCAAGAAATATGGCGTCATTTGCTGTCCCTGTCGCTCTACTTTTGTAGCGTCCCTGTTGAATGATGGTTAAAGGGATTAATATTCCGTAATCTAACCCGACATTTAAAGAATAAAATGAATAAAAAAATTAGTTAACTCTGTATCGATTTTTTAAAATCATGAATGTTATCCTAAATGTTTAAACTAATATTCTATTTCGGAGGATATGGGTGTATTGACCTCGTAAATATCATACGAATCCTTAACATATCTGAAAACTTTCTTTAAAAATAACACTAAACATTTTGTCTGGAAATACCATAAAGGTAATGGTACAAGCTATATTTCCTCAGTACAGAATAAATTCAAATTTCGTCCTTTAAGGCTTCATATAAGGATAGAAAAAATCTTTGAAAAGTTAGTTTTCCGTATACGAAAAATTCTTTTAATAACTCCTATAGCTTCTATGATATTGTATATCCATTGAGAAAATGTGACTTCATCCTTCGTTAACCGATTTAATAGTTTTTACATAGATTTTATATCCTTTTTTATACAAATTGAGTCGATTCTTTGTGAGTTAGGACGAACTAGACCCACGGATGGACAGGACGAAGTTAACTCATTAAATTACGCTTAAGAAGAATATATATACTATTCCATACTTGGAACGCCTATTTATAGTCATTATAAACCTTTAAGCTAAAATTGTGTGAAGATAGATACTATTGCATTCATAAACCAGTTGGAAAGGTTAGATCACATGGGAAATTTTAAAGTAGGTGTAATTATGTTAGTTAGGATAATCAAAATTATAGTCGGTCTAAGCCGACTATAAATACCCTACACATATGTGTGGTTACCATTCAAAGTGATATATAGGTCACCAGGGTATACGAATCCTGAAAATAACTACAAACATTCAATCGCTGAAGAATTTACATTCATTTGATACCCATATTTACAAATGGGTAGGTGTACCGAATTTCGATTTTTTTTTTTTTGTGAACCACAAGTCTTTTCGCCGGAAAACATTATTATCATGTATTATATATTTGACCAAAAAAGTTTACCTAACCCGGTATACATAAAAAATGATCTTTATATGTACATTTTATATGAGGTATTTGAACATAAGTGGTCGGATCATAGGTCACAATGGACCGCACACACAGCGTAGGTATATTAGTAAGTTATAAGTTTCAATTATCTAGCTCTTCAATTTTAAAAGTAGTAGGGATTTCAACAGACAGACAGACGGACATCGCTAAATCGACTCAGGAGGTCATGCTGATCAAGAATATATATACTTTTCCATACCGGAGATGCTTCCTTCTGGGTGTTACAAACGGCGTACAAACTGAATATACCCTTTCACTATTAGTGTGGGGTATAAAAATTAAATAAATAAATTCATGTAGATAGGCAAGTTATTAAAATGAAAATATAACAGTAATAGAAATATTTTTATGGTTCTAAATTAATGTCATAGATGCAGGGGTGATCAGTGTAGATTTCTGCATCAAAAACTCATTTTCGTCAAAAATTGTAGATAGGCAGTATTGAATATAAGCCCTCGATATAAAATATACGATTTTTATGTCAAATCGTAATTTTTAATGTAAATAATTTAATGTGTTTTATTGCCTACCCTACAAACTATTTGACGATAATTTTTAAATACGATATAATAATGATAAATTTTAGATATAAAATTCAAAGTATTTGAAAATTTAATTGCATGTTCTTAATAATTTTGTGTCAAAAAAAAAAAAAAAAAACAAATAAAATTTGTTTATCGAAAATAATTCTATTTATTATATCATCTCGATATTTATAACGACAAAAACAACGATATCGTTTTAGACAGGTTCGTTTTTATCGAAAGCACTGTCGCTTTCGTATCATTATAGATTATCGAAAACGACAATTTGAGCCCATAAATGATATCGTTTCGATATCGTAATATTGTCGTTTGGTTTGCTGGGTACAATGGGTACAATGTACTATTCTGATTAACGATTTCAATTTTCGGAATATTAAATTACTTTTATTTAATACATTTTATAATTCTGATATACAAGTGATGATTTCTGAAATACATATTACAATTTTTCAATTCAATTGACAATATCTGAATTTCAACTCACTATTCTGAAATATGTTTTCGGGTTTGGTACGATAAGTCGAAATTTAAAATTTCTAAACTAAAAATACCGAAGACAAAAATGTAGAAAATAAAAATGCCGAATTTAAAAATGTTGAAAATAAAAATGCCGAAACCTAAAAATTTAGAAACCTAAAAATGTCGAAACCTAAAAATGTCGAAAACAAAAATGTTAAAAAAATTTTGAAAAATAAAATGTCGAAAACTAAAAATGTCGAAATTCTAAATGGCGAAATCATGTTTAACCGAAAAAATAATAGAAAATGTCGAAATGAATGCATAGTAACAAAAATAGTGTTTCTTGAGTAAGAAAAATATATTAGTAAGCAAAAAATTCACAAATAAACATAATAAAATACGAAGATAAAGATTAAAAAAAAACATATTCGTCAAACAGACACCACAATTCTAAATTACGACCGGATCAAAAAACCAAAACTTCGCTACGAAATCAAATTTTTAGCTACTTTAGGATCCGTGCGTAATGGAATTCAGTGTGAATATGTCCGAATATGTTCCATTCCGCATGGATCCTTGAGTAGCTAAAAATTTGTATTCAAACGGATATTCATATTTCCGCTACGACGGGACTCAGAATTGGGGTGAGAACATAGCATAAGCTTCAAATATTAATTTAAAACTGTAAAAACTATTATAAAACCAGTTGGGAAGGTTAGATAACATGGGAAATTTTAAAGTATGTGTTATTATGATAGTTAGATTATCAAAATTATAGTCGCTCTAAGCCGACTATAAATACCCTACACATATGTGTGGTTACCATTCAAATTGGTATATAGGTCACCAGGGTATACGAATCCTGAAAATAACTTCAAACTATCCATCGCTGAAGAATTTCCATTCATTTGATACCCATATTTACAAATGGGTAGGTGTGCCGAATTTCGATTTTTTTTTTGGGAACCACAACTCGTTTCGCAGGAAAACATTATTTTCATGTATTTCAGCATGATGTCAATATATATTTGACCAAAAAAAGTTTACCTAAGCACGCATACAGTAAAATTGATCTGTAGATGTAAATTTTATATGAGGTATTTGAACATAAGTGGTCGGCTTAGATATATAAGGCTTAGATATATAAGACAGCTTAGATATAAAGGTAATCTAAATCTAAAGTTTCATTGCTCTAGCTCTTCTACTTTTCCGTAATCGTGATTTCAACAGACAGAAGGACAAACGGACATCGCTAAATCGACTCAGGAGGTCATGCTGATCAAGAATATATATAATTTTCCATACCGGAGATGCTTTCTTCAGGCTGTTACAAACGGCGTACCAAACTGAATATACCCTTTCACTCTTTGTGTAGGGTATAAATATTAATTTAATTTCAAGGCGTAATTTTAAAATATTATGCCATCAAAATACCATCAACAAACATTTTTAATTAAGTACTTAAAAGCTGACGTGCAGAGAGTTAACGGAGTTACTAACATCAATAGAATATGCATATGAACCACCATACAAAAAGTGATCTTTCTGACTATGAACAACAGTATCTCTGGAAATAATGCATATCTCCAAACCCAAAATTCCATTGATATCCCTATCGATTTGGTGTGAAATTGCTCAAAAAAGATTTTAAAATTGTATTTCAACCATTTGATATTTCGACATTTTAATTTTCCACATTTTAATTTTCGCTCCTAAGGACTGCGTCGAATAAAATTGTCCGCTACAAAAATGAAAAAATCTATAAATCTAGTAATCGAATTTTTATAGAATAAAATATTTTATTTTGCAAATTATTTTTAGATTTAAAAAAAATATAAAAAACCAGAAATTAATATTTTTTAATAAAAATTTTTAATTTTTCCGGAACCCCTTCCATTAACGTTGTAATGGTAGTGTCCGACACCCTCACAGCTGCTGAATACCACTTTCTTTTAAAGTCTTGAAGGTATTTGGCCACTTTTTTTGTTGTCTTTATCTCCCTTTTTACTAAAGCCCAGTATCTCTAAATCGGCCTGAGTTCTGGACAGTTTGCTGGATTAGCTTCTCTAGGCACCAAAATCACTGCATTTTGTTGAATCCACTCTAAGACCGTTTTGCTGTAGTGACATGAAGCGAGGTCAGGCCAAAAAAATGTGGACCCTTCATGTTGGCGTAAAAATGGAAGCAATTTCTTTTGCAATCATTCCTTCACATATATTTCGCTATTAATTGTACCCGATGTCACGAATGAGCTGCTCCGTTTTCCACAACTGCAAATTGCCTGCCAAACAAGGAATTTCTTTGGGAATTTTGTCATTTTTATACTACACCTATGAGGTTAATATACCCTAACTTTGTGCATATATTGTAACGCCCCTTAGGAGGCGTGTTCGGTATGGAAAAGTATATATATTCTTGATCAGCATCACTACCCGAGTCCGTTTAGCCATGTCCGTCTGTCTGTCCGTCTTGCTGTCTTGCCGTCTTGCTGTCCGAATACAGAATAACTTGAGAAATACTTATCAGAATACGATGAAATTTCGTCTCAATATATTTTAGCGAAAAGTAGAAACTGAGTTTGAAAATGAGCCAAATCGGTCAACGGACACGCCCACCTCCCATACAAGTCACTTTTATATAACTCTTTCGGAACTAATAACTAGAAAAGTATTCAAGGTATAGTTATAAAGTTTTAAACCTATTGTTAGAATTCACCTTAAAATATGTGGTCCAAAAATGGGCGTGATCCGCCCACTTTTTTTTTCATTATTTCCCGGGTTTTCTTAGTGGAAATTTGATCCGTAAATTATTAAAATCAAATCTATGAAATATTAGACTTTCAAAAAATTTTAAATATGGGCGTGGTCCGCCCAATTATATTTTTAAAATTTTTTTTTTTAGTTTTTTACACTTTTATATATTTTTTTTAATTTATGGGGATATAAGACGTAAATTTCTGATATATGAATAATATTCTGAGGGTGGGGAGGTTCAGCATAATTAAAAACTTTAAAATTAAGGTATGCAATTAAATATCCCATATGTAGCCGCGGTAGCTCTGTGGTTAGTGCGTTGGACTGCGAGCCGAAAGGTCCCCGGTTCAAGCCTGGACTGGGGCTAACAACATCTTTTCATAGAAACATTTTTCTATACCGCGCTACCTCTCGTCAGTAAATGGCAAACCTACGAGAGTAAAATATTTGCCTATGAAAAAGCTCTCACCCGCCGTTCGGATTCGGCAATAAACTGTAGGTCCCACCACTTTGAGTACAAATATAACGCGCACAGCTCAAAATGGTGAGAGAGCTCGGCCGAAGTTCTATACAGAACTGTAGCGCCAAACTATTATTATATTTATATTAAATATCCCACATTAATATCCCCACCAAAGGTGTAGGGTATTCCATAATCGGGCCCGACCGACTATAAAAATCCGCCCCATGTGACCGAACTTACCCAACTCGTTTTTTTATTTGAATTTTTCAGCGACATTTCCTCGAGAATCGGCTGTATAAAATTCCTGCCCAGGTAGCTGAGAAAAGTCCGCTAAAACATAAGTTTTGTCGTCCATTATGCATCAATCGAATTTTTTAAAAAAATCTTGGTTCAGCTTTTTAGCTCTTTGTTTTGCGGTTTCATTCTTGACGGCATTTATATCCGGAACTTTTTGGACCTTGTACGTCTTCAGCCCAGCTTCTTTCTTAGTCGTGCGCACGAAAGATTCTGAGCAATCCGCCTTTCTCGCCAATTTCCTTCCGGCTATGCTTGGATCTTTCTTTAAAATATTCTTCGACTTTTCACGATCATGTGAGCCTTTTTTTTACCAGAACCTTTCTTCCGATCAATACTCAGGTCTTCCTTAAAGCGGTTGATAACGCGAGAAATGGTCTTAGGGTTTTTTTTAAAAGACCAACAAGGTTGTTTTTGAAAAAATTTAATTATATTTTCTCGCACTTCCACTTCGTTTGCCATTTTCGCGTTAAATAAATTTTGTATTGACTATAACTGACACAAATTATTTTCTGCCATTTAATTCAGAGCTACTATGATAAATTTTTTTAAATCTTGCAATAGCACATTATGGGAAGATATGTAACGGACAATTTTATTCGACGCAGTCCTTATAATAAAATATGTGCATATTTATTTTCAAAGTTTTTTTAACATTTTCCAGCTTTGAAATATTTTTTCGACATTTTTTGTTTCGGCCAAAAATTATTATTAAAAATTCCATTTTTTTTTTCGACATATCGTACGGATCCCATTTTACTATTCTAAAATTCACTTAACGAATTCAAAATTAAAACTCACTAGTTTACTATATATACGAGGTTGAAGGTGATTATAAAAATTTAATAACAAATATACAAAAATTGTATCGCAAGTCAATTTTCATATAATTAAAAATTATTTTATTTACTACACATTTTTGATCATTACATCACTAACTACGTATTTGCTTATTTGTTTAAATAATAAAGTATTATTTTGTATTATGCTACACTGCAACCCTGGTGAAACGGAGCTCAATTTGTTTATATCGCTTGTTGCGCATTTTCTCTAGAAGTTGAAGCAAGTATATCAAAGTTGGCGTCGCTTTATCGTAAAATATCAGCAAACTATTTATTTTATGGTTTTGGGCATTGCATTCTTTGAAATTCAATAAATTACAATATAATCTAAACGTATGGCTGCAGCAAGTATCATCTCGGCTAACCCGTCGTCGACTACTCAAAATGAGGTCTTCAAATGCTCCAAACATGCTGAACTTGTGCTTCATCGGATATTCGGTCTTCTGGAGTCATTAATGCTATGCGATGTGGAGCTAATTGCCGATGATGATGGAACCAGGTAAGACTGAACATATTGTGGTCACTGAAGCTTTGCGCAAAAAAATACGCATTGAAATTATTGCTCGAGAATAAAAAAAGCATGGCCTAGCAACATAATTTAAGTAGGTACTTAATTTCGTTACCGAGAAAAGACATTTTTGTATGTTGTACCATACACGGAGGGAAAAAAGTTCTAAAATCCAGAAGGAATCAAGAAGAATACGGAGTGATATACAGCTAAACCGAAAAATCCTTAATTTCAAGAAATTGATTTTCTTAGTTGTCAAAAAAGTAACTAAGTAAAATTATTCTTAGATTCAGTTATTAATTTCTTGGGTATCAAAAAAGTAACTAAGTTGAATTATTCTTGGATTCTGTTATTAATTTCTTAGGTATCAAAAATGTTGTTGTTGTTTTCGTCCCAAAATTTAATGAACACGTGTTCGTATAGTCGTTGTTTTTCGATCCTGCTTTTTCGCTTTTATGTTTTGTTTTACTTTGTCCGTCTGTCAGCCCCATCTGTTTGTTCGTGTGTCTGTCTGTCGATATGTTGAAAGTAACTAAAAGCAATTATTTCGAAGCTAAGTTAATTTATTGTTTATTTAAAACTTTATTACCTAAATGCATTTTTGTATAGTAAATGACTTCTTTGTATTTTTTTTATTATTATTTAATTTAATCTCTGTATATTATTCTGAAACCGTTTACTTACCTTTTACACTTTCTCCTCTGCTGTTGCCTCTTGTGTTGGTTATGTATAAACCCTCCGCAAGAGTCATTGTATAGTGTATTTAGATAACAATGGAATGAAATCAACTTGGTATTTATGCAAAATTGAACCCAAATTTATGTTTACGAACTGAACCATACCAATATTCGTAGGAAAAATCGTTTATTCTATTTATATCTTTAACATTCATACATACACAGACGCTTGCTTGTCTGGCTGTGCTTTGTTGTTCTATTCGTGAAAACACACAAATGCAAACATTGTATATTATGCCGTTTTTTGATAACTAAGAAGAAAAAAATTTGCAATCCAGACAAATTGTACTTAGTTACTTTTTGGATACCTAAGAACTTAATGTCTGAATATCTAGAAAAATTTGGTTTAGTTACTTTCAACAGACAGGCAGACTAACAAACAGATGGCGACCTCGCAAAACAAAGCATACAGACAGAGCAATATCGATGAAAACAACAACAATACATGAACACGTGTTCTTTTTGTGATGAATACAGCAACAATTTTGTGTGTTCTTTTTGGTTTTTAATAATCAATAAATTAACTTCTGAAAATCCAGTTGAAAAAAGTTTGTTTACTTTTTTGACAACTAAGTAATTTGCTTTCTTGATATCCACATGACAAATTCTTGAATTTTAGTAGTATTTTATTGATATTAGTCAAATTCTACTATTTTTCTTTCTAACCGAATTCTTCTCGAGTTTTAGAATTTTATTTCCCTCCGTGTACACATATTTGTAATTGCTATATGAGATCACGATATTTTTTCTGTAATATAAGTGCTGCATTTTACTAATATAGATCGTTTCATTTTCTGTAATCGTTATTTCAACTGACTGATGTACAATGGACTTCACTAAATTCAGTGAGGAGCTGAAAATTATCAAGAATATATTATATTCCTGTCATACCTCGTTCTGGGTTTTAGAAATCAATTTCAAAAGTAAATATATATTTTCATTTATAGTTTGGGTTATAAAACAAAAAAGAAAACCCTACAAAAAAAAATGTTTTTATATCATACACTAAAAGTAAAAAAGTATATTTGTAACACTCAGGAGTAGGTGTGTCCGGTATGGAAAAGTATTCTTGAACAGCGTGATTTACAAATATCTTATGACGACAGGAAAAAAAATTGCCGTCAGGATTTCAGTACCTTGATTAAATAATATTTTGATTTAGGGTTTCTTTAAAATGCTTCGTGTATTACTTTAAGGTTATTTTGAAGAATGGACTTTTAATATAATAATAAAAATAGCCACTCTTAAAATTGTTGTACTACAATTTTAAAAAATCCATGGTTTACTGTGTTTTTCATCAATAATTTGAACTGGACTTCGAGTGGAGCAAATGTTTTCTGTATTTTTTTGAGTTTTTTTAATTAAAGTAATCTCAAAATTCACATGTACTTCGAATTTTCATTTTTGGGATAGGTTCAGATAGGTAATAAATTAATCTAACGAACTGCGTATAACAAGTTTTGATGCCTTATAAATAGGGCGACGTATACTAAGTACCAACTTTGTTCATTACAACACAGAGTATTTCAATATATTTTTAATATATATTTCTACTGCAGTTTTTTTTTAGTACCTCATGCGCTTAGGCCGTTTACACGTTTTATACAATTTATTAACTTCAAGTGGAATTTGAAATAAATTTTTCCCACCTTTATTGCTTTTACTAAATTCCTATCATAGTTTCCACTTCGCTAGTCTGCAATTCTCATTCTTTTTTTCTGTTCAACCCATTGAAAATTCGAAATTGAAATTTCTAATCAGCCGTATATTTGCAATAAGCCATTAGTGTGCATTTTGGCAACTTGTGCCAATATTTATTTTTTTATTTTTAGTTTTATTTTATCTAAATTAACAGTTTACAGTGTTGCCAGAATATTTTTCAAGTAGAGCGCGCGCTGCATGCAATTTTCAATATTGAAAAATTCATTAAATTGCATTTCAAACTTTTGCAGAGCAACACTTTTTTTTCTTCCTTGTACGCACCACGTATATATTTTTTTGATTTTTTTGTTACCGCAATCAACAAACAAATGTCAGAAAAATCTGCGTCTACCATGCGAAAAGTTTATGACTTTCCAAATGCCATGCTTTGATGTGTGGGGGGTTTTAGTGGGTGGGGTTTAAGTGGCAACTGCCAACGCGAAAAGTTTGGAAAACGCGCCGGAAATGCGCAGCAAACATGAAACCAACAAAATCGCGTAAATATATAGTATATATAAAATGCAAAGCATTTTGGTGAAATTGCTGAAATTATTTTTGGCGCTTTAGACTGTAAATGAAAAAAAAAAAAAACATAATGTGAAGAACATTTTTTTGTTTTTGGTGTTATATAAGTGGTTTGAGAGATCACTTTTGCTTTTTTTAAAGGTTACTCTAAAAATTAAAGTAGATGTTTCACAATTTGTTTGATATATCGTCACTATCATGCCAAAGGGGCGAATGTGCAATTTTTGACATTTGCGTTTTTTTACATTTTTGAATGTAGTTTATCCTCAAGTATGCTGTGCCAAAATCGCGTGTCATTTTGTTGGGTATTTCTAGCCACAAAAGACAAAACCAAAAGGGCGAATTTGAAAAATTGAAAATCTTCTAATGTCAAAAGGGCGAATCTTTTCGTTTTTTCGCCATAACTTTTTATTGGTATAAGATAAAATAGCGGTGTTAGGGCATTTATTATTTGTTTTCAAAGCACCTATTGTTCTGCATCATTATTTAAAAATTATTTTGCCAAACATTTTTTCCTTCAAATAACAAATGGCAAATAAATGTTTGACAAAATATTTTTAATTAATGGTGCAGATAGATAGGTGCTTTAAAAGCAAACAATAAATGTTTTTACATTACTATTTTATCTTGTACCATTAAAGAGTTATAGCAAAAAATGAAAAGATTCCCCCTTTTAGCATGACAAGATTTTCAATTTTTCCAATGTCTTCGTTTTTTTGCTATAATTTTTTATTGGTACAAGATATAATAGTGCTGTTGTGGTATTAATTGTTTGTTTTTAAAGCACCTATGGAACTGCATCAGTATTTAAAAATATTTTGCCAAACATTTTTTCCTGCAAATAACAAATGGGAAATTAATGTTTGACAAAATATTTTTAATTAATAATGCAGATCGATAGGTGCTTTAAAAACAAACAATAAATGCCTTTACATTACTATTTTATCTTGCACTAATAAAAAGTTATATCATAAAAAACAAAAATATTTGCGTTTTGATCAGTATATAGCAAGAATAATAGAAACAAAGATTGCGCAGAACGTTGTTCAAAACTTGAATCTTCTGCGCATGTACGTAGAAGTTTTTTGACAACTTTAATTTTTCCATTGTGTCAGAATATTGTTGCAATGTCCATGTGCAGAAATGTCTTGATCAGCACGATAGTTGATGCATCCACTGAGGAAACTGCCGGAAGCCAATGTTTTTTGCCAAAAATGTTTTCAAAAACAAAATTTCAGTGAAACAAATATTTGTAATTTATTAAATGTCTTAATTTAATTTCCTTTACTTGACATTCCATAGTTTTTGACGTCAGCAATACAGGTTGTACATGCGCAATGCGTAATCTTATTATTCTATTATTCTTGAGTATATAGCATCACAAAATCCGTATTTATAATTCAGTAGGTTTTCCAAATCTAAAGATATTTTTTATACGTTATAATAATTGATGAATAAACTAAAATAACAGACAAAATTAAAGAAAATATAATTTTTTCTAGTTTTTAAAGCACTTCAAACATTAAAATTTGATTTCCCAACATTTTTAAAAATGCACATTCGTCCCTTTGGCATGACAGTGACGATATGATATATTCATTTTTAGTGACTGTAAAAGTAAATCATTAATATTGTTTGAAAACAAAAATTCCATATATAAAGTAAAAATGCATTAAGGATTTGAATACAATTTCACTTCATTCGTTATTTGTAATAACCAAATTCAATCGGTTGAAACAAATTTGCTAAAAAAGACAAAGGAAATCAAAATGTTCATTAACCGTGTTAAACGAAATCAAAAGTTTTGATTCAAAACTCCCAACATTTATTATAAACTTTGCTATGTCGAAAAACAACAAACTTGACACATTTTCGGACATGAGACTAACCAATATATAAAGTAAAACGAAACGAAATTAGTTTCCTAAAAAAACTTCAACAAATCCAGCGACAAAATTTTGTTCAATTAAATAAAAATTTGTCGCTGGAATTTCTGACAAATCGAATTTCGTTTCGTTTAACATTATATGGGGTAATTATTGAGTTTGTCTGCCCACAACTTTGACCAGATCCATTCGAATGGGGAGTATTAAATTAGACATAAAGAATTCAAATTGGAAAAAGGTACAAGTTCAAAAATTATAAAACTAATTTTTGTATTTTACGTAAGAACTTATAACTGCAATATCTTGTATGAGGCTCTGTTTAAAATCAATCATAATATCAGAATATCGAAAAATCATGTCGAATATAAAATCATATTTTAAGTTCTCCTTCAAAAGCTTTAGTTGCCTGGCTTTTTCTGTATTTCGAAACGAAAGGCTTCTAGACGAAGATGACGTAATCTATATATTTTAAATAAATTTCAAAGTTTTTAAAGTCAAGTCCAAATTTGTGTGACGATATTTTGATGTCAAACTTACATTTCTTCGTTCGTTCCGAAATATAGATGTGGGTATTAGTTATTCGATGACAGAATAGTTTTATTCAAAACAATTCTTTTTTAAAATTCAGAAATATTGTACCTGTATTTTATATTTTTCAGAAAAGACAACAAAATACATATTTAAGTCGAAAAACATACATGAGCCATAGCCATTAGCCATAAACAATAAGTAAAACGAAGTGAAAATAAAAACGAGTTGGGAAAGTTAGGTCACACGGGTAAGTTCGGTCACATGGGGCGGATTTTTATAGTCGGTCGGGCCCGTCTATGGAATACCCTACACCTTTGGTGGGGATATTAATGTGGGATATTTAATTGCATACCTTTATTTTAAAGTTTTTAAATATGCTGAACCTCCCCACCCTCAGGATATTATTCATATATCAGAAATGTACGTCTTATATCCCCATAAATTAAAAAATTTATATAAAAGTATAAACAACTAAAAAATAAAAATTGAAAAATATAATTGGGCGTGGTCCGCCTATATTTAAAATTTTGAAAGGCTAATATTTCATAGATTTGATTTTAATAATTTACGGATCAAATTTCCACTATGAAAACCCGGGAAATTATGAAAAAAAAAAGTGGGCGGATCACGCCCATTTTTGGACCACATATTTTTAGGTGAATTATAACAATACCTTTTAAATTTTATAACTATACCTTGAATACTTTTCGAGTTATTAGTTCCGAAAGAGTTATATTAAAGTGACTTGTATGGGAGGTGGGCGTGTCCGTTGACCGATTTGGCTAATTTTCAAACTCAGTTCCTACTTTTGGCTAAAATATATTGAGACGAAATTTCATCGCATTCTAATCAGTATTTCTCAAGTTATTCTGTATTCGGACAGCAAGACGGACAGACAGACAGACGGACATGGCTAAACGGACTCGGGTAGTGATGCTGATCAAGAATATATATACTTTTCCATACCGGACACGCCTCCTAAGGGGCGTTACAATATATGCACAAAGTTAATATACCCTGTACCTCATAGGTGTAGGGTATAATAAAAAATCTTTTTTTTTAATACTTACTACTTTATTTATTTTAATTATTTATTTATAAATTACTGGTGCAATTAAATTTATAGATACACGCAGAAAATAGTTTATTTATATTAAACAACCAAAAAACTAAAATTTTTGAAAAGAAAAAAAGCATTACCTGTACCTAAAAATAAATAAAATTTAAAAAGTTTTTGAATATTAATATGAAATAAGTAGCTTATTTCATATTCAATTTTTCTGAATATTCATAATGTTTTTTCTGTGTGTATTGATTCTCAAATGTGTTTGGTGTTCCTGCAACAGGCTCACATGCCACCATAGCTGGACAGCACACCGACTATTTCTTGGCTCAGATCCAAAGTTGTTTGTACGACATTCATGTTTTATTGGAAAACTTCCGATTGCCTTCAGCTTGTACCTATTCACTTAGGCCAACGGGATATATACTACATATAGATGGTGATGTCTACGGGCGTTTGTGTATGTTTGTCCTTTTGATAAATAGTCTATGTTTCATAGACAATTCATAACAGTCAACTTAACGAAAAGTTTCTTATTTCGTATTTCTAGGTACAGTACACGCAATAAAGTATTTAAGACGTGTTTAAACAGTTGTTTAATTAGGATTATAGAGATATAGTAAAAAAAACATAAAATGCATTGAAATACAATACGTTAATCTAATATGTAATTTGTCTTCAAGAAAAACGTTATCTACATCATTTAAAATTTAATTCAGAAAAGTTTAGTTCAAATTCTGAAATTCCATTTAAAATTCAAAATATGTTAATTAATATTCCTAACTTTCCATTTGGAACTCACAAAATATTCAATGAAATTCATAACTTTCCATTGGGAATACAGAATATTTTCAGTTGATATTTTCTGAATGGAAAATTTTGAATTTCAATTGTTATTTTCTGAATTCCAATTGGAAATCAATTACAATTGACATGTTTTGAATTTCAAATGCAATTCCTGAATTACAATTGATGTTTTTAAATATAAAGTCGAATTTCTGAATTAAAAACGAAGTATTGTGAATTTCAATTGATCTTTTCTATATTACATTTGCAAATGGTATAGGGGAAAACGTGTTTTCAATAAATATGTTTTCTCAAATTTAACCAATTTTTTTTAGTTTATTTATTTTTATTAATATTTATTTATTTATTTATTTATTTATTTATTTATTTATTTATTTATTTATTTTTATTTATTTTTATTTATTTTATTATTTATAACGATATAAAAATACCTTCAAAAGTAAAATAAATTGTTCATGTATCTATCAAACATTTAACATTTTTTTTTTATTTTAAAGATAAAAAAATATATAAAATTCGATATTATTTTTGTCACATTTTTATGATGTGCTGATGCTGTTGTTACTGCTAATTCACGTGGCATCAGGGGCGGACTGACCATTCCAGCCAATCGAGCATTCATCGGTCATTAAATATTTAAAATGTCAAAGAATAAATAACAATACAAATAAATATATTTACTTAAATTTGGGAAATGTATAATCTTTGTAATAGTAGTATGTAATAGACAAAATAAAATAAAAAATAGACGGTATATTAAAAGTCTTCTGTAGATTTGAGTGTTATTATGGTATATATCGGTATTTCCAGAGGTACAGGACGTCACATTCGAAGATTTAAAACTGTAATATCTTGAAGGAAAATTAATTAATGTACTTACTTAATTTTTTTACAAATAGTATTTAAATAGAGATAAAATAGGGCGCGGCGACTTGAAATGGAAATTTTAAAAAGTCATCGAATTTTGCGTAATATTTATACCCTACACCTATGAGGTACAGGGTATATTAAGTTTGTGCAGATATTGTAACGCCCCTTAGGAGGCGTGTCCGGTATGGAAAAGTATATATATTCTTGATCAGCATCACTACCCGAGTCCGTTTAGCCATGTCCGTCTGTCTGTCTGTCTGTCTGTCTGTCCGTCTTGCTGTCTTGCTGTCTTGCTGTCTTGCTGTCTTGCTGTCCGAATACAGAATAACTTGAGAAATACTGATCAGAATGCGATGAAATTTCGTCTCAATATATTTTAGCCAAAAGTAGGAACTGAGTTTGAAAATGAGCCAAATCGGTCAACGGACACGCCCACCTCCCATACAAGTCACTTTTATATAACTCTTTCGGAACTAATAACTCAAAAAGTATTCAATGTATAGTTATAAAATTTAAAACGTATTGTTAGAATTCACCTAAAAATATGTGGTCCAAAAATGGGCGTGATCCGCCCACTTTTTTTTTTTCATTATTTCCCGGGTTTTAATAGTGGAAATTTGATCCGTAAATTATTAAAATCAAATCTATGAAATATTAGCCTTTTAAATATAGGCGTGGTCCGCCCAAATACATTTTTCAATTTTTTTTTTAGTTTTTTATACTTTACATAATTTTTTTAATTTATAGTATTCTGAGGGTTAATATCCCCACCAAAGGTGTAGGGTATTCCATAGTCGGGCCCGACCGACTATAAAAATCCGCCCCATGTGACCGAACTTACCCATGTGTCCTAACTTTCTCAACTCGTTTTTTTATGAATAAATTTGAAAAATACTTCAGATAATGTGCTTTATTTGTATATCTACACTTTTTCTAAAAAAATAATAATTTTCTCATAATAAATCACAGAATAATCCCGGACGTAACAAAAAGTTCCGTATGGTAATTTTCACATTTTTTTTTTATATTTTTTGCGTTCAAATTATTTTTAATAAATATTTAGGAAGATAGCTGAGATAATGTACTTTATTTATATGTATTCAGATTGTTTCTAATATTCATAATTTTTTCAAAATAAATCACAGAAAATATTCCGGACTTTTTAAATGTATGCATTTGTATATAAATGCATTTGTATATATGTTACATACATTGAATTGATTTTACTACACAATGTACACGTCTTCTATTTATTCTACAAACTGCATCATGGTTTTGTTCTATTTTTATATGCACATACTACGAAATTTCAATTTCAATTACTACGAGTATTTCTAATAATCCATTTTTGGAGAATATATTTTGACAGATATATCTTTACTTTTAAATAAATACAGAATGCAGTAAAATAAATGCAGATGTATTTTTCTATATATTAGACATTGTATCTATATAAAATACATTTTTTTCTACATATTACAAAGAAATGCAAATGTTATATTTATGAAATTATACTAAAACCAGTTGGGAAGGTTAGATCACATGGGAAATTTTAAAGTAGGGATATTTTATAGTACGTGTTATTATGACAGTTAGGATTATCAAAATTATAGTCGGTCTAAGCCAACTATAAATACTCTACACATCTGTGTGGTTACCATTCAAAGTGGTCTATAGGTCACCACGGTATACGAATCCTGAAAATAACTTTAATCGCTGAAGAATTTTCATTCATTTGATACCCATATCTACAAATGTGTAGGTGTACCGTATTTGGATTTTTATTTTCCACCACACGTCGTTTCACGGGAAAACATTATTTTAATGTATTTGAGCATGAAGTCAATATATATTTGACCAAAAAAGTTTACCTAAGCACGTATACAGCAAAATTCACCAGTAGATGTATGTTTTATATGAGGTGTTTGAACATAAGTGGTCGGTTCACAGGTCACAATGGACTGATCATGCCCATTTTCACTGACAGACAGCGTAGATATAATCTAAATTAGGAGTTTCATTTATTTATCTCTTCTATTTTTTCTGTAATCAAGATTTCAACAGACAGACAGACAGCGGACATCGCTAAATCGACTCAGGAGGTCATGCTGATCAAGAATATATATACTTTCTATACCAGAGATTCTTCCTTCTGGGTGTTACAAACGACGTACCAAACTGAATATACCCTTTCATTTCTAGTGTAGGGTATAAAAATAATAAAAGCAGATGTAGTATTTTTTTATTTACATAGATATACATATATTGATATATAAACTGTTGTTATTTTTTGTAAATACTCTTTAATACAGTATTTTATCTTGCTGTATCCTTTACTTTTAATATACTTACGTTATAAAAAAATATCGCTAGTTGTATGTAATGTTTCGAGTTA
Source organism: Dryomyza anilis (assembly GCA_951804985.1). Taxonomy (NCBI): domain Eukaryota; kingdom Metazoa; phylum Arthropoda; class Insecta; order Diptera; family Dryomyzidae; genus Dryomyza; species Dryomyza anilis. The sequence goes on from OX638133.1 coordinate 9,502,001, forward strand.
GATTAATTTATTATTCTCAGTGTATTTAAAGCAACGATGAAAAAACGATAAAAAAATGAAACGAAGAAATTAATTTTTTTATTGGCCGTTTTAATTTTTGGGGCCCCGCTCATTGACATTAAACGCAACTGCATGCTGAGCGGCTTTCAGTGAGTGCGTGATGACGTTAGCTCCTCCGTCACTTCAAGCAATCACCCACCACAGTTCCTTCCATAAATCACGTTGTCTCGCTCGCACATTATCCCATGCTGTGCTGCTGTGATTAATGTTTGGCGTTTATGAAAAACTGTCACAAAAGCTTGTGTGCGGAAAGCTGAAAATAAATCTGCGTTGAAATGTTTCTGTTCTGTATTTTTTTTGTTCACATGTGATTATTTATGATGTACTATATGTGTTGATGGTATTGTCATTTTTTTTTATTGTTTATTTGTGTGTTTCACCTGTTGTTGCAGGTATTAAATAATTTGTGGTTCATCGTATTGTTTTCAAAGTTACGCAATTCAATCATTGTCAACTTTAAAAAATAAAAATAGTAAATAAAACAAATAAAATTATGGCAATAAATTGCACTTTGTCTGCGCCATAAAGTATGCAACAACTTTCAGTGGCATCTGTAACAACGACAACCTTTTGTGTACGTTGCCAGTTGCAACCGCAAATTATCAGCGGCGGCAGCAACAGCAACATAATCAGTGTCAGCACAGTGTCCAGTGTCAACCACACACACAGCCACACACACTCTTTCACCGACACCACCCATATGCAGCAACATTGCTGGCGTTGCCACAGCGCGCAAAAAATGCAATAAAAATCCAGTCATGTGGCTCCAGGCAACACAGACACGTGTGCGTTTTTATGCGTCGTATAATTATTCAGACAATTTTTTAATCATCAAAAAATCAGTGTGTTCCGAAACTATATCAATTTTAACCATAATTATGTTTTTTGATAGAATTCATAAAATAATTGTTGTAACTTTTAAATAAATAAAATATTAAATATATACAAACATTGTATTTCAAAAACTTTTATATTTAAGTTGATCTAATTTTAATAGATATATGTTTACAATCGAACATACTGGTATTTGAACATAAACAACAATATATTTCTCTGGAAACATATTTATATTCAGGTTATTTCAAAACATATGTGCTTCTGAATATATTAATGTGTCGGTTCAAATATTCTTTGTTTAGATGTAATAAGAATTATGTTTCTATATGAATATATATCGTCACTGTCAAGCCAAAGGGACGAATGTGCATTTTTAAAAATGTTGGGAAATCAAATTTTAAAGTTTGAAAAATTAGCTAAATTTAAATTTTGTTACATTTTTTCTGTTATTTTGGTTTATTCATCAATTATTAAAACGTCAATAAAATATTTATGGATTTGGACAACTTACTGAATTATAAATACAGATTTTGTGAGGTTATATCCTGACGAAATCCTGGCCAAAACGCAAATATTTTTGTTTTTTATGCTATAACTTTTTAATAGCGCAAGATAAAATAGAATTTAAATAAAATAATTTTTGACATTTGCGTTTTTTACATTTTTGAATGTAGTTTTTCCTCAAGTATACTGTGCTAAAATCGCCTGTCGTTATTGGATATTCCAGCCGCAAAAATCAAAACCAAAAGGGCAAATTTGAAAAATTGAAAATCTTGTCATTCCAAAAGGGCGAAACTTTCGTTTTTTCGCCATAACTTTTTATTGATACGAGATAAAATGAAAGTGTGAAGAAATTTATTGTTTGTCTTCAAAGCACCTATCGATCTGCATCATTTTGTAAAAATATTTTCTTGCAAATAACAAAAATTCGAAAATTTAAAAATCTTGGCTAATAACAAATGCACGCTGCAAAAAAAAAATGGCTCTCCCAAACATAATTTTGCAGGCATTAACATGTTTGGAATTTTATGTAAACATAATATTTAATTGCCTGATAAATCATTTGTAAGCAGGGTTGTCTTGAGACTTGAACAGTGTTGTAATGAGCACCTGATTTACCTTATGATATCACGGAAACATTTTGATTTGAACAAAATGGTTCTAATAGAAACATAATAATTACTACATCAAAACAAAATAAATATTTGAACCGAAACATAAATATGTTTAAAATATAACATGATTTGGAACGACCTGAATATAAATATGTTTCCAGAGAAACATATCAGTTGTTTCAGTTCAAAAAGTAATATGTTTGCATAAAAACATATCTAAATATTTTTGGAAAGGAATCCTGAAAATAAAAAAAATATTGTTTTTTTTTATTAACTTTTATTAAAAATCATTAAACATGCACAGTGGGAATTAATAATATTTGAATTCATATACAAATTTTTAAATGCATAAATAAATAATTGAATTAAAACTGCAAGTACAAGTTTCAGTGCAACACATAGCGTTGGAAAGGGATTCACGAAGCCTGTTGTAAAAAACCATGCCGAATTCTGTTTGAAAATAGAAGCACTGATTTTTCAGTTGTGGTTTTTTTGATGAAATATCCGTGTCGGCTTTTCACAATATATTTAGAAAAACATTCAGGAACAATTAAATTATTTCTGAACTATTAAATGATATTATTTGTTACTATTTGTACTTTTTGTACCACAATTTGTATATTTTTTAAATTTACAAATGACATCGTATTACCGATACGATGTCTAAACAAACATCAAAAGACACGTATGCAGAAAATGGCGGTCACCGAGTGTAAACCGCAAGAATACTTTTATTTACATCTAATTTCATTTTTTTGTTTCTTTTTAAACATCAGTATGTTTATAAGGACCAATACATACTTCAAACGATGACAAAAGAGAAGGAGGTAGAAAATTCTGCTCAACGAGTGCCAACTTCGTATACAAGAAGAATTTTGGAAGAATACATTTATTTAAATCCAATTTCTTTTATGTTTGTTTTTAAACATCAATATGTTCAAACGATGGCAAAAGCTGGCGTAGGTAGAAAATGCTGCACAACGTTGCCAACTTCGTCTGTCGATAACTAATCGAATGAAGACGAGCGTTGCAAACATACGATAATTAGATTTGAATAGCATTTTCTGTTTGTTTTGAAACATAGTTATAACCAAGTAAACTGCCAAGTAATAGTATATTCAAATGCAATTAAAATTTTATGTTTGTATTGTAACATATTTATGATAAGTTTGACAGATTCTGCTGGGGAATATATAAAATGTTTACACATAGTAATATGTTATTACCATCTGAATAATAATTTAATTACACTTCATTCGTAATTCGTAATACATGTATGGTGATTTCGTATTATTTTTTAATTACATTTAAACATATTCAAACAAATCTTTTCAATCCGTGTGGCAATTTTGTGTTTTGCAAAATATTTTTAAATAATGTTGCAGATATGTGAATTTTCCTGCATTTCGATCCTAATAGGCATCAGTGGATCCTAAATAGGCTATAGATCAGATTTATTTTATATGGACAGTTTTATTATAAGATTATAAAGGTCGCAGATATATTTAAAAATGCACAAAAAGGTATCTTTAAGTAAATTTGCTGACCTGTGTGACATAAGTCTACCTATCTGTATGACTAATTAGGATATACAAATATTTCTAATATTCCATTTGCATCGCAGATGTTTTATGATGTATTTAAGTAGTAAGTTTCATTTACGATTATGATATATTCAGGTTGTAAGAAAATGTCTTCTAGTTTTATTACTTATTTGTAGGATATATATTAAGTGTTTCGTGAATATAGAATTTAGTCAACCATACAACTCCGGTCTCGAATGTTTAATTTAAATTCCTGCTATTGACCAACAAAACGTTTGGTCAATATATTCAATCAAATCGATTTAAATTGGTTGAACAATTAATAATTGTGTTATTTCCTCTATTTACGAATCGTAATAATATCCAAACGAAAATATGTTGAGCTCCATAGGTACATCCGGCGACAGTGAGATTTGAACATGCTCGAAACATGTTGGAATGGTGCTCGATAGCATGTACACTCTATTGAAGTCACAAACGTCGTGTGATGTTGTTCTGATCACTGAAAATGATAAGAGGTATTTAATTTTACTAGATAGAAGTATATGTACGAGAAGGTAAAAGTATAAGCATTTTATTTTAAATGAAGAGATTTCCACTATTTTATTAGTAATTTCTGACTAAAATAATTATTAATTTTGTTACTGAATTTTAAAATATAGCTGAGTTTAGTTATAAAACAATTATAATGAATTGATGAAGTGAGAATGGAAACAATTTAGGTACTGCATAAATTATTAATAAATGGTTTTATAATATTTTAATACTTTTATTAGATTTTTTTCAGAGTATCTGGGCATCGTGTTGTTTTAGCCGCTTCCAGTGAATATTTCCGAGCTATGTTTACCGGATTAATGCGGGAATCTAAAGAGAATGAAATACTTTTAAACGATGTAAAAGGTGAAGATATGGAAAAACTGGTACTGTTGCGGTTCGAAACTGTGGTAATTGCCTGCAATGAATTTCTAGATCGTCATACACATTCTTCAAATTGTATCGGAATTTTATTTTTTCGAAGAAATACAATTTCAAAGCATTGTAGAATAATGCCGAGGCATATATTTACACAAATTTTACGAAAGTAAGTCGATATTTATACCTGTACCGTGTACAATGGATTGACAAATTTAATAATAACAAATGTATTACGATCAAAAGTAAATGTATTTGTTCTACTATTTTTTATTTCATAAGAAATTTAGAAAAATATGAAAAGATTACTATAAATGCATGTAATAGTGCATAACAAAGTTGCTGCAATATGTAGAATATATTTACTACATTATGCAAAAAATGTAGTTTGTATTTATTTTCAGAATGTTTGTAGTGAAATCAAATTGAATGAACTATATTTTTCGAAACGAAATACATAAATGTTGTAAATTTGACAATATTAATTTTCTCAATGTAGATATTTATAATATTCATATCGTCGTTGTAGAACGAAAAGTCATTTTCGAAATGCCAAATATTCACTTACAAAAATCTTTATAAATCTGTCAATTTTTAATCGATGATCTCAATTTGTTTTTACCACATGATAAAAGAAATGTTAATCTATTAATTGATTTTTCAACTTTAAAAATGTATCATTTACTTTTTATAATATTAATCAACAAACCGAAAAATTAAGTTTTTCATAAAAATGTATTTGGTGACTTTTGTGCTCTACAACGACGATATGTGAATAATTGTCTGAGAAAATTTCCCTACTCCCCGATATTACAACCAACTAATCATGACAGACATATAATATCAAAATTCCTTAGATAAATTAATTCTAAAAGCTCTTACATTTTGTAGGTTTGTAAAACTGAAGAATTTTCGAAATTATCTTCCGATGAATTACGTAAAATATTAACTCATGATGACATCCTGGTGGATTCTGAAGAAACTATATTCAATAGTTTAATGTCACGGATTGAATACGACAAAGCTAATCGTTTGGGTGGTTTTCCAAATTACTACTACTTTACAATAACCACACCCAGAAAAACATTCCCTCAAACCCCATTAAAATTTGTCAATAGGACAATTATTGATTTAATGGTATACAAAAAATAAATCTTTTCATATAAACTCAATGGAAATGTCATGGTATTTTCTAGTATTTAATAGTATTTTCCGATTAAAATTATAATTTATCCTTTTGACTATTTTTAATAGTAAAAAACTATTATTTATATAGTATTTTCTTCTGGGTGCATGTATGGTGTGGACATACAAACAATGCATTGTGTGGAATTGATTGCCATGAGTTCAAAACGCAGATTGATGGGTGTCGCGGAGCTTGATGGATTGATGTATGCAGTGGGAGGAGGTTGCACTGAAGTTGAGAGGTAACGAAGTAGGTAAATTATTTGATAGATTTATATTAAATACGAATTTATGTAGATGGGTTCCGAAGACAAATACGTGGAGCTCTGTTTCACCAATGGTTTAAAATCGAACAGATCCACGAGTTGCTGCGCTTGGTGGTCTTTTGTATGTTGTTGGAGGAAAGAATAGCTATAAGTGGCTTATTGCTATAGAATGTTACGATCCACGTACTGATCGATGGACTTTCAAAACGGCAATGAATATAAAACCAGAGAATTTTGGTGTAAGTGAGATCATTGAATCCCTGATAATATTTAGCAATATAATTTATCACAAACTGTAGGTCACAGCATGTCGCGGTTACATTTACGTCGTAACGCTCAACGCTTTTGAGCGTTATAATCCCGCTACAAATACTTGGTCTTCAGTAAATAGTTTTAAACTCTTTTAAAGTTGATTCCAAATTAATTTAATTCTATTGATGGTTTGTTCGAGAAGTATTACAATAACTGATGTGAAATGCACATCGCTAGGTGATCGTGTAATAGCTGTTTGTAGCAATGGAAAAGTGGAGGAGTACGATCCGAGTTCAAACCTGTGGAAATCAATTAAAACTAATCCAGTTGACGCACAAAATATGACAGGCCTGTTTACATTTCACATGTGATAATATTACTTACGAATCAATGTTTTTTTTGTAATAAGTGAGTTTAAAATTATATGTATGACATTTTTCCACAATGTATCGGGGATATTTTCGACAAACACATATCAAATTTTTAAGGCAGATTCCGTACATTTTTTGGCAACAGACAGAAAATAGGCAAAAACTTTGTCTACTTGAAATCTTTTGAATAAATATGTCAAAACTACCCTATGGCTGCCAAAACATTATAACAATTGAATTTTTATAAAAAATTTTAAATTCTAAATTGTTTTAATCGCAAATTTATATATATCGAGTGCTTATATTCAATACTGCATATCTACAATTTTGACGAAAATGAGATTTTGATAAAGAAATCTTCACTGATCACCCCTGCATCTATGACATTGATTTAGAACCAAAAAAATATTTCGATTACTGTTATATTTTCATTTTAACAATTTGTCTATCTACATGAATGATTTTTATACCCTACACTAAGAGTGAAAGGGTATATTCAGTTTGTACGCCGTTTGTAACACCCAGAAGGAAGCATCTCCGGTATGGAAAAGTATATATATTCTTGATCAGCATGACCTCCTGAGTCGATTTAGCGATGTCCGTCCGTCTGTCTGTCTGTCTGTTGAAATCCCTATTACTTTTAAAATTGAAGAGCTAGATAAATGAAACTTATAACTTAGATTACTAATATACCTACGCTGTATGTGCAGTCCATTGTGACCTATGATCCGACCACTTATGTTCAAATACTTCATATAAAATGTACATATAAAGATCATTTTTTATGTATACCGGGTTAGGTAAACTTTTTTGGTCAAATATATAATACATGATAATAATTTTTTCCGGCGAAAAGACTTGTGGTTCACAAAAAAAAATCGAAATTCGGTACACCTACCCATTTGTAAATATGGGTATCAAATGAATGGAAATTCTTCAACGATTGAAAGTTTGTAGTTATTTTCAGGATTCGTATACCCTGGTGACCTATATACCACTTTTAATGGTAACCACACATATGTGTAGGGTATTTATAGTCGGCTTAGACCGACTATAATTTTAATAATCCTAACTATCATAATTACACCTACTTTAAAATTTCCCATGTGATCTAACCTTTCCAACAGGTTTATGAATGTAATAGTATCTATCTTCACACAATTTTAGCTTAAGGGTTTATAATGACTATAAATAAGCGTTCCAAGTATGGAATAGTATATTTATTCTTCTTAAGCGTAATTTAATGAGTTAATTTCGTCCTGTCCATCCGTTTGTCCGTCCTAACTCACAAAGAATCGACTCAAGTTGTATGAAAAAGGATATAAAATCTATGTAAAAACTATGAAATCGGTTAACAAAGGATGACGTCACATTTTCTCAATGGATATACAATATCATAGAAGCTATAGGAGCTATTAAAAGAATTTTTCGTATACGGAAAACTAACTTTTCAAAGATTTTTCCTATTCGAATATGAAGCCTTAAGGGACGAAATTTGAATTTAGTCTGTACTGAGAAATATAGCTTGTACCATTACGTTTATGGTATTTTCAGACAAGATGTTTAGTGTTATTTTTAAATAAAGTTTTCCGATATGTTAAGGATTCGTATGATATTTACGAGGTCAATACATCCATATCCTCCGAAATAGAATATTAGTTTAAATATTTAGGATAACATTCATGATTTTAAAATAGCGATAACCTCTTTAACCATCATACCTCGTGAACCGAAAATGGTAGAACAAAAATTAGTCGGTGAATTTTGTTTAGGTTACACCAGGATATAAAAGAATGAACAAATCGCTGATTTCAAGAATATTTTCTGATCTATCTCCACACCCAGAAAAAAAAACATGGTCAATTGATAGTATTTCAATAGGATGCGTCCCATTAGTTCAGTAATATTGAAACTGTTAATACAATGTGTGGTTGTACCATAAATTTTATAATGTGATATTTTAATTACAATAAGAAAGACCTATACCAATTTAATGATACGTATTATTAATTATATGGTAAAGTCGAATTACATTTTCCTAATAATTTATTAAAACAAAAATGTATTTTAGTTATTTTATTGTATATATTATTTTATTCAAAAGTCGAAATTGATATTCATTTTTACAACACACACAAAAAACGATACTTCTTGTTACAAAAGATTATAAAACATTTAATGTTTGCTTGGGTTTCCAATAATTGATTGTAGTACTTGAGTCTGCAGTTATTTTTGAGTCTGTTGCCATAATAGAAGTTCGATGTATTATTTATTTTCTGTAATAAATATAAATATAAATAAATATAATTTATTTGCATTAAATACATTGAGTCCTTACCAATATCGCGTTTAATAATGTGGATCATTACAAAAAATACATACGATCATTATGAGTAAACACGCAGAGTGACGTACAAAAACGAACATGTTTGTATTCGTTTTATGTTTTTTTACACCACGTTTATTATTATAGAGGGAAACCATTAAAACAACAGTATTTATTCTATTTAAAATAATAATATTGAAATATTTAAATTTATGGTATTGAATTTTTCAAATATTATTGAATTAATTAGAAAACTTTTGATTTAAAAAAACAAAACTATTAATACATGAACCATAAGATCAATGGTCGTACAATAAAGTACTTAATGGTACATTTTCTTCTGAGTGCACTACAAAATTGTGCAATATGCTCTATCTGCTCGTTTTTTTCATAGACATTGATCACATTTGAATAGCAATAATCTCTATCTACCATAGCACGACGAATAGCGTGAAATTGCTGATTTTTTTTAATTGTAGGAGAAAAATTGATCGTCACTTTCCTGGTTTGCGATTTAATCAGTTTTTTCGCTCTCCTGAAAAACTGTGTTTTTGTAGATAGACTGTATTGAATATAAGCCCTCAAAATATATTTATCATATTTGTCTGTACAAATATATATATATATATATATATATATATATATATATATACATACATATATATATATATATATATATATATATATATATATATATATATATACACATATACATTTTTTTTTGTTTTTTTTTTCATCATGTTTGTCATTACCGCTATTTAACACATTCAATAACAAAAAATTAAAGGTATTTTATGAATTTTGTTAATCGTAACTGTTACTGTGTGACAACATTTTTAAAAATAAATTAGTTTTCCAACTGTATATTCAGGTATTTTAATAAATAAAATGCACTACCGAAAAAAACTGTTTATTCACAAAGTTCGTATTATGACTTTTTTATTTTAAATATCAAAATTCAGATGAATAATGAAATGTACAACATTATGAGAAAGAGAAGAAAATTTTTGAATTGTTACTAAATAAAAACACTACTCCGTGAAACGAGAAAAATGTTTCCTATCGACATCCCATGCATCATTATACCCTACACCTATGAGGTACAGGGTATATTAACTTTGTGCATATATTGTTACGCCCCTTAGGAGGCGTGTCCGGTATGGAAAAGTATATATATTCTTGATCAGCATCACTACCCGAGTCCGTTTAGCCATGTCCGTCTGTCTGTCTGTCCGTCTTGCTGTCCGAATACAGAATAACTTGAGAAATACTGATCAGAATGCGATGAAATTTCGTCTCAATATATTTTAGCCAAAAGTAGGAATTGAGTTTGAAAATGAGCCAAATAGGTCAACGGACACGCCCACCTCCCATACAAGTCACTTTTATATAACTCTTTCGGAACTAATAACTCGAAAAGTATTCAAGGTACAGTTATGAAATTTAAAAGATATTGTTAGAATTCACCTATAAATATGTGGTCCAAAAATGGGCGTGATCCGCCCACTTTTTTTTTCATTATTTCCCGGCTGACGCCATTTTCGAAATTAGAGTTACAAATACATTGAGTTACAAATACATTGAATATTGAAAAATTTAGAAAATTATTTTTTTAAATATGATTTCATCAAAAAACCACCTTGCAATTTAAATGAACATTTACAATAAATTGATGAAAATTTTGGATTTTTTTCAGAATTTTAAAAAGGGTCCTTTTTAAGGACCACAATTTTGAAGTGCAAAGATAATGACCACGGGCCAGATGTTAACGTTTAATTTTCTAAAAGCTTGCTTTATTAGCTTTAAAACGAGTAATTAATGGAGTTTCTAGCATTTCTAGTTCAAGAGATATTTAAATATGTACCACCACACAAAAGTGATTTTTGGCTTTTTTTTCAACTTTGAGCCACTGTATCTCTGGAAGTAGTGGTCGGAAAAAATAAAAAAAAAATGGTTAGAGCATGCCTCGATACCCTTTATCATTAAAATCGAAAAGAAATAATCTCAAATTTGACTTTTTTTTGACGATTTGGTGTGGGATGGCCCATATATGATTTTAATAATTTACGGCTAAAATTTCCACTATGAAAACCCGGGAAATAATGTAAACAAAATGTAGGCGGATGATCACGCTCATTTTTGGACCACATTTTTTTAGATGAAACAGTACAATACTTGTAGCCGCGGTAGCTCAGTGGTTAGTGCGTTGGACTGCGAGCCGAAAGGTCCCAGGTCAAGCCTGGACTGGGGCTAAAAACATCTTTTCATAACAACATTTTTCTATAACGCGATACCTCTCGGCAGTAAATGGCAAACCTACGAAAGTAAAACATTGCCTATGAAAAGCTCTCACCCGCCGTTCGGATTCGGCAATAAACTGTAGGTCCCACCAATTTGAGTACAAATATAACACGCACAGCTCAAAATGGTGAGAGAGCTCGGCCTAAGTTCTTATAGGACTGTAGTGCCAAACTATTATTAATATTAACTAGCTGGACCCGTTCACAGCTTCGCCCATGCTAAGTTTTTGTGGTTGTAAAACTATATCGTTTTTTTATGGGAGCTGCCATGCCCCATTGTTCAATCTCGTCCATATTCTACGTGATGATCGGAGTTTTAAATATGAACATTTGATTTTTAGCATTTTTAATGTTGTTGTTATACGAAAGGTGCCACGCCCTTTATACAATCCCGCCCACATTCTACGTGACGAATCTACTTTTTAATATTAACCTTTGTTTCAAACTCTGGTCAGGAGTTATAGCATTTTTAAAGTTATGGTTATATGGGAAGTGCCACGCTCCTTTATAAAATTCCGCCCACATTTAGAAAAAATATAAACAACAAAAAAATAGATTACTGAGCCCAATTTCATGACTGTGGCAATCTTATACAGATATTTTGAATTAAATCAAACGCTCTCACGTCGGGAAATCAACACCCTGTTCAAATTTCAAGTTCCCAGTGTCAAATTTAGATTTTTTCGATTTTCCGGCTTTTCCATTGGGTTTTTACGACTTTTCCTTTTTCCTAAACCACTCTTGCATTGACACAAACAAAATACAAAAAGAATCAGGCAAATCCGTCGGTTCGTTCTCCCGTGATGTTCTGGCACACACAGGACATTTCATTTTTATATATATAGATACTTTTTAAATTCTATAACTATATCTTGAATACTTTTAGAGTTATTAGTTCTTAAAGAGTTATATAAAAATGACTTGAATGGTAGGTGGACGTGTCCGTTGACCGATTTGGCTCATTTCCAAACTTAGTTCCTACTTTTGGCTCAAACATATTGAGACAAAATTTCATAGCATTCTGATCAGTATGGACATAGCAGACAGACAAATGGACATAGCTTAACGGACTCGGGTAGTGATGCTGATCAATAACATATATACTTTTCCATACCGGACATGCCTCCTAAGGGGTGTTACAATATATGCACAAAGTTTATATACCCTGTACCTCATAGGTGTAGGGTATAATTATTATAGTAAGAGCAAGTCAACAGTTTGTGTTCGGCAAGCCATGAAACTGTAACGGTTGACTAAAAATTAATAATTTTTAAGACCATAATTTTAGTAAGAGATTTAAAGTTAAGTAAAAAAGAAATTCTAGTTATAGATTTTTTATATTGGAAGCAATAATAATTCAATTGAAAATGGTCGTTAAATGTTCAAAAATGTTTTAAGCTCTTTGCGCAACATCACAGGATCAATTTATGTTGCTCTTAATTTCAGAGGTCCTAGTTTCAGAATGTCGACGCGCAGCGAAACATTTTAACATTTTTGAATCAGTCTAATGTACACCGAGAAAATGAGTGTAGTCAAATTTTTTACATTTATGTATTTGTTTTGAAAACAAATGTAGTTATACTATATATTTTTACTTTGTAAGTACATTGATATGTATTTGACTTATTCATAATAAACTCAGTGGTTAGTGCGTTGGACTGCGACCCGAAAGGTCCCCGGTTCAAGCCTGGACTGGGGCTAACAACATCTTTTCATAGAAACATTTTTTCTATACCGCGCTACCTCTCGTCAGTAAATGGCAAACCTACGAGAGTAAAAAATTGCCTATGAAAAGCTCTCACCCGCCGTTCGGATTCGGCAATAAACTGTAGGTCCCACCACTTTGAGTACAAATATAACACGCACAGCTCAAAATGGTGAGAGAGCTCGGCCTAAGTTCTTATAGAGCTGTAGTGCCAAACTATTATTATTATTATTAATCAGCCTAACCAATAAACGAAATAAAGTCGACTCTAAAGATAGTATCAGCTTTTCCGACAATTTTCTCTAATATTTATTTGTCAAAAGCTGTTACTTTCTTTAAAGTCGACATTATTTCGTTAATTGGTAAGGCTGAATGTATTCAAAATTATTTTTTTTAGATATTGTAGAAAGAAAAGATAGTTGTAACAACCAATTTTATTTAGCTAAAACAATATTTTTACAAATTCGTTGATGGAACTGCCATTGACGGTTGTCGCTTGTAATATTTTCAAATACACATAATCCAAACTTTTCAAAAACTGCTCTAAATTAGTTGTTGTTCAAACTAGAACCCTTAAGAGTTGAGAGAACCGAATAAGCTAATTGAAAATGATTTGGCTGTAGCAACAAATTTATATTTTGCGTCTATATTGAACTATATTTATTTATACGGTTCACAGAACTAATTGTTCGGTTAGTTGCAACCCACAACTGTTTAACTACATAAATTATAAGGTCAACGGATAAGTGCAAATGCCATTTATTTGTTTCAGCACGCAATTCACACTTCGTTGAGCACGACTGGAGGATGTATTGTAAGGACATTAAGGAATATTAAATAACTACTTAAAGAAAATACAAAAAATAAATGCATTCAGCAAAATGCACCATGCAACAGTATTGGCGACCCTCTGTTTATAAATTTTTAACCAAATTAGCGAACCATGAAAAAATACGTTGCCGTTTATGCTGACGATGACCAGCACCGCTTTGTGGTTATTAATTTGTGTTTAGGGTACAAAACTAACATAAAAGGTAACGTATTTTCCCTTCATTTTTTTTTTTTTTGCAAAAATTCACTTTAAAGATCTTTGTTTAGAACTTTAAAAGTATTTCTTTGACTTTTTTTATTATATACTGTACATAATTGTAAAAATTATACAAAATATAATGCAATTTTTTTTGATGGCACAATTTTTATACTACCTTATATAATAAACAGAACCAACTGGCAATATGAACAATCGCGAATAAAGGAAACTTCCGGTAGTTATCAGCAACCATGCGAAACTCCCTTGTAACGTCATGTTATTTCTATTATAATTTTATACATATTTAATGAGGTTCCAGTGCCCGGAAAGCATTTCCCATAGGAAGCATACTGATTCCCCCATATAACCGACGATATGGAAAAAAAAATTGCAATACTAATATAATTTGTGAACGATTTAAATTTTATTAAATTATAATAGTTATTTTACAGTTTTATATTTATTTATTTAGATTTTATGAATTCGAATTTGTTCCTCAAGTTTGTGAAGAAATAAAATCTAAAAAAAATAAATAAAAGAAGTCCGAAACACGACCAACCTTTTCAGCAGTCGAACCAAATTTCATCAATAGTAATTCCTGCCGAGCCACGTCCTATTTTTGTATACTATACTACACGGTAGCCGCGGTAGCTCAGTGGTTAGTGCGTTGGACTGCGAGCCGAAAGGTCCCCGGTTCAAGCCTGGACTGGGGCTAAAACAATTTTTCATAGAAACATTTTTCTATACCGCGCTACCTCTCGTCAGTAAATGGCAAACCTATGAGAGTAAAACCATTGCCTATGAAAAAGCTCTCACTCGCCGTTCGGATTCGGCAATAAACTGTAGGTCCCACCACTTTGAGTACAAATATAGCACGCACAGCTCAAAATGGTGAGAGAGCTCGGCCTAAGTTCTTATAGGACTGTTGTGCCAAATTATTATTATATTATTATATTATATTACACGGATAGAAAAGATTTGTTTGAATATGTTTGAATGTAATTAAAAAGTAACACGAAATTACCATACATGTATTAGGAATGAAATGTAATTAAATTATAATCGAAATTGAATTTATTTTTATTCACGTGTAAACATTATTATATTGTCCAGCAGAATCTGTCAAATTTACCATAAATATGTTACAATACCAACATAAAATTTTAATTGCATTTGAATAAACTATTTCTTGGCAATTTACTTGGTTTAAACTATGTTTCCAAACACAGAAAATGCTAATCAAAACTAAATACAACGTATGTTCGCAACGCTCGCCTTAATTCGATAATTTATCGACTGACGTAGTTGGCAATGTTGTGCAGCATTTTCTACCTACGCCATCTTTTGCCATCGTTTGAACATATTGATGTTTAAAAACAAACAAAAAAAGAAATTGGATTTAAATAAATTTATTCTTGCAACATTCTTCTTATATACGAAGTTGGCACTCGTTGAGCAGAATTTTCTACCTACGTCTCTTTTGTCGTCGTTTGAAGTCATTTTAAACATACTGATGTTTGAAAACAAACAAAAAAAAAAAATGAATTCAAATTTAAATAAATGTATTCTTGCAGCTCTCCTCTTGTATACAAAGTTGACACTCGGTGATCGGCATTTTCAGCGTACGTGTTTTTTGTTGTTCGTTGAGAAAACGTGTTCGCGTAAATATATAAATTGTGTTACAAAAAGTACAAATAGTAACAGAGTATAATATAGTGCAGTATATAATTTCTGAAACTAATGTGAAAAAACGACAAATAAAAAATCTGTGTTTCGATTTTCAAACAGAATTTGGCATGTTATTTACAAAAGCCTCCGTGAATTCCTTGACTACGCTATGTGATCAACTGTAACTGTACCAAATATAAAGCGAGCATGGATCGGCTGGTTTAGCGTCTGCTGGTGCAATTGATGCTGTCACTTGTACTTGCAGTTTTAAACGAATTATCTATTTATGCATTTAAAAATTTGTATATGAATTTAATTATTATAAGTTCCCACTGTGCATGTTTAAAGATTTTTAATAAAAATTAATAAAAAACAACATTTTATTTTTATTTTATTTTCTTTCCAAAAATATTTAAATATGTTTCTATGCAAACATACTACTTTTTTAACTGAAAAAACTGATACGTTTCACAGGAAACATATTTATATTCAGGTCGTTCAAAATCATGTTTTATTTTGAACATATTTATGTTTCGGTTCTAATATTTATTTTATTTGGATGTAGTAATTATTATGTAGAACATACTCCATTTTAAGGGGCAACATTAAAATGTTTCCGGGATATTATAATGTAAGTCAGAGCTCATTAAAACACTGTTCAAGTCTCAATACAATCCTGTTTACAAATGATTAATCAGTCAATTAAATATTATGTTTACATAAAATTCCAAACATACATGTTAATGCCTGCAAAATTATGTTTGGGAGAGCCCTATTTTTTACAGCGTGTATTTATTACAGATAATAAATAGTAAAAGGAACTTCTATTAGGCGACTTGCAGACTCAAGTATTACAAACAATTATTGGAAACTGAAGCGAACATTAAATGTGTTATAACCTTTTTCAACGAGAAGTGTCCATTTATGTGTGTGATTTTTTTAAAAGTCAATTTCGTCAACTAAAATCCAATTTTGTTTTAATAAATAACTAGAAAATGTAATTCGACTATACTATAAAATTAATAATACGTATCATTTAAAATTTATATGTCTTGCTTATTGTTATTAAAAGAGTACATTATAAAATTTATGGTAGAACTGCATATAGTATTAACAGTTCCTGTATTACTGAATTAATGGGACGCATCCTATTGACCAATTTTAATAGTATAAATTACCGTGTTTGTATTGAAATACTATTAATTTACCATGTTTTATTTTCTGAATGTACAATATTATACTATCAATGTTGCATTACATCCAAATATCATTGTCAAAAGAAATATGGCTATTTTTATATAATACAAATATTATTAAATACATTTTGGGGCAGAAAAAAATCAGGTCCGAACAATTTATAATCGATTTTAAAGCTAACCTACCTGAAAATATTAGTTTTTACTTTGCAAACCCAAAAATACGTAAGTATTTTATACATTTACCTGCAAAATAGATATGTTGCCTGCAAGAATTTTTTTTCCCTGTGTGTAGTAATAAGAATTTTTGTGTTTACGTAAATTTAACAAATATTTTTTATTCCAGCTACAAATGTAAGTACTCAGTAAAAAAAACTAATTAAATTATACAAATAGAATTGAAATGTTCCGGTAAACTTAAATCTAAAACATCGAACTCCACATAGAACATTGTGGTAATGCGATTTACCACATTTACCATACATTTTTATACCGTACGTACACTAAATGTAATTTGTTCAATTGTCGCGGTTTCAAATGTACAATGATTCAATGTTAAAATTTAATTAAAATAACTAAGACCTACTTATTTAAACAATCACTCTACACAGTCGACATAAAACTAAAAATGATACTTGACATTTAAAATAAACTTAAAGAATATCCTATGATTTATTAATTTTTTTCGGTAGACAGACAATTCTTGCCCCAACAATTTTGCACTAAACATAACAATATTTGAATGAGACTATACTTTTATCCAGACTAACCCAGACAGTTTTCCCCTTTAATTATAATAAATTACAATAGGAATTGTCTTGGGAAGAATAGTTCGGAATAGAAATGATGGGAATATTTTTTTCAGGAAAGAATATTTATAGGAAATATCCTTAAATATTATTTAAGTTATAGTGTGCTAATATTTAAGACCCATCGCCATGATTTTTTGTACATTTTAACTTCCAAATATATCAAATTTAGAATGGTATTGGAAATGGATTCATTAAAATGCCTTTTAAAAGAATTTAATTTAATATTATTTTGGGATGACACAAATTTGACTCATTAATATGTACGATTTAAGAGCACTACCGGTGTTCTTAAGATTAATTTTTTGAGAACTTCGTAAAACATAAAAACATCAAAAATATGAATATTTTAGGAGTATTAAAAATCTTATAAAAATAGTGGTTTCTGCATTATTTTAATTGCTCATTAATAAGTATAACAGGGCTCAATTAAAAATCTTCAAATACTCTAAAATATCTTAAAAATATGAATGTTTTCGGAATATTACAAAGATCATAAATATGAGCGATTTTTGGAACGGTTTACGGGCTCATAGAAAACATTCAAAAATAGTACTCAATATAATTTTGGATAGTTTTCAGTTTATTCTAAATAACAATGTCCTATTTACTTTTCAAAATTTGATCTCAAAAACATTAACAATAAATTCATTCATCAAACATTCAAATATTTTCAACACTAACTAGAATTACTTCTGAAATCATTACTTCTAAATATCATTACTTCTAATACCAGGGCTGGATGGATTTTTTGATTTTATCCACTTAAAAATCTACGAGTTTTGGACTTTTTTTGATTTTGTTTTTTGGATTTTATATTCTAAATATCATTACTTCTAATATCAGGGCTGGGTTTAGCTCTCCACTCTGATTTGTTTGGATTTTATCCACTAAAACAATTATTTGGACCACTGCTGGATGAAATCTCTGCAGAAGTTGATAATGAAATGATACATATAGCTTCCAGATCTAAGACGGTGCATTTTTTCCACAAAGTATGTTTAAACCAAAGCTTTTACAGCTGTGTTCGGTAGAAAAATGGTGGGAAAGAATTACTTTAAAAACCGATAAATCCTATTGAAATTATGTTATTTATAAAAAATCCAAAAAAATATAATAAAAACCAAAAAAAAAATCAAGTGGAGTGGATTTTGTTTTTAAATCCGCATTTTTTACAGCCCTGTCTAATAACAAAATTTATATTGAAAATTAAAAGCAAAATTACTTTTAAAGTTTCAATGTTCTAAATTATTTTCGTAATACCCACACCCAGAAAAAAAGACTATAAACATAATAGTTTTTATACCCTACACTAAGAGTGAAAGGGTATATTCAGTTTGGTACGCCGTTTGTAACACACTGAATAAAGCATTTCCGACATGGAAAAGTATATATATTCTTGATCAGCATGACCTCCTGAGTCGATTTAGCGATGTCCGTCTGTCTGTCTGT
This sequence comes from Dryomyza anilis, assembly GCA_951804985.1. NCBI lineage: Eukaryota > Metazoa > Arthropoda > Insecta > Diptera > Dryomyzidae > Dryomyza > Dryomyza anilis. Next base: position 9,521,029 of record OX638133.1, read on the forward strand.
CTGTTGAAATCACGATTACGGAAAAAGTCGAAGATCTAGAGCAATGAAACTTAAGATTTAGATTACTTATATATCTAAGCTGTCTGAACAAGAAAATTGGCATGATCGATCTATTGTGACCTGAGAACCGACCACTTATACCTCTTATAAAATTTACATCTACAGATCAATTTTACTGTATACGTGCTTAGTGAAATATATATTGACATAATGCTGAAATACATGAAAATAATGTTTTCCTGCGAAACGAGTTGTGGTTCCCAAAAAAAAAATCGAAATTCGGTACACCTACCCATTTGTAAATATGGGTATCAAATGAATGGAAATTCTTCAGCGATGGAAAGTTTGAAGTTATTTTCAGGATTCCTATACCCTGTGGCCAATATACCAATTTGAATGGTAACCACACATATGTGTAGGGTATTTATTGTCGGCTTAGACCGACTATAATTTTGATAATCTTAACTATCATAATAACACCTACTTTAAAATTTCTCATGTGATCTAACCTTCCCAACTGGTTTACTATTAAAAATAGTCAATAGGATAAATTATTATTTTAATCGGAAAATACCATTAAATACTTTAAAATACCATTACATTGCCATTGAGTTTATATGAAAAGATTTATTTTTTGTATACTATTAAATCAATAATATTGACTTAATAATATACAATTTTAATGGGATGTAGGGGAACTTTTTTCTGGGTGCAAAGTCAAAAATATACTTTATGTAATATGTAATATGTATGTATGTATGTATGTAATACAAAATTTTAAACTAAAACTATTTTAACAAAATTGATTAAAATTTTAATTAAATTAAATAAATAACTAAATGTATGTTTTTTGTTTGTGTTTGTTTAAGTGCCCATAGTACGGACCGCCGACAAGTCATTTATTGGCTAGGATTTAAATATGCAGCTATTTAATTATTTGACCAACGTCAAATAAAATAAAATCAAATTAAATTTTGTTTGCATGTATGTAATTAAATCTAAATTGTATTTGAATATTTGACTTTAATGAATGTGAAAAAATAACTATAGATTATTGAAACTAAACAAATATATTCAAAATTTAATTGGCAAATAAACAACGAAATTCAAACTTTATAATTTTTTAGTTGGAATTAAATTGTTTTTTTTTTTTTGTATAATTCTACTATGTACTTGAATGTATCGGCCAAACATTTCATAAATATATAGTAAAAACCATCCAGCTAGCTGAAAAGTTGATTCTAAATATATAGGAAAAACATAGTTTATATGAAGATATTTATAAATATTTCGAACATTTTTGGATTTACAAAGTTTTAGTTTATAATATTGAGTTTTCGGTCTGATGTCCTTCGTGTTGGAGAAAGCATGTTTTCGTTAATGTAGTTCGTCATGTAATCAATATTTCGAAAATCACAGAAAAATCCTTAAAATTTAAATATTTGAATCATAGTTCTGTACAGAAATACGGCCGGTTAGTGCAAGAGAAAAAAACACGTTTTTTTATTAATATAGATATTTATGGAACATTTAAAAAAAAATAAAAACAAAATCTTTAGATTTTTATTTATTCGGATTATGAACTTACTTTTTTTTTTTTTTTTGAAACGTACGCAAACATTTAGATTACATTTGATATTTTGGGAATCTTCGAGTATCTCATAATTTAATATTTGGGTATTTTCTATTTGGTGACTTTGTATTTGGGTGTTTTTTTAAAACCTTGTGTTTGTGGATTTTGTTTTTGAAAATTTTATGCTGCTCCCATATTCAGTTTGGTCATTCGTTTGTAATACTCAGAAGGAGACGTGTCCGATATTTTTTAGTGTGACCTCTTTAGTCTATTTGAAGAAGTCCGTTTGTCTATTGAAATCACCATTACAAGACCATTGGAAGAGTTATATCAATAAAACTCTGAAGTTAATTGGCTTATATACCTACACTGGCTGGTATTGAAAATGGGCATGATCAATCGATTATTGCATGTGATCCAATCACTTATGTTCAAATACCCCTTAAAAAAATTTACTTTATAACCGCCGAGAACTTTTTATTTTTGTGAAAACCAATAATTTTCAACATTTTAAAGAACAATTGAAATAACAATTTAAGAAAATAATGCATTTACATTAATTATTTTATTTTAAATTTGGAAATTTTATTTCTTAAAATGGGCCTGTGAAAAGTGTTGAAGTGTGTGGTTAAAATCAGCATTAAAAATAAGTCATTTATGGATGCTCATAGGAAAAATTGTTTTGAGCATTTACCAGCACTCAAATAATATCGTCGTTGTAGAACGAAAAGTCACCAAATACATTTACAAAATAACAAATATTCATTTACAAAAATCTTTATATATCTGTCAATTTTTAATCGATGAGATCAATTGTTTTTACCACATGATAAGTAAATAAGTAAATGTAAATCTATCAATAAATATTTCAACTTTAAAAATGCATCAATTACTTTTTATGATATTAAGCAACAAACTCGAAATTTAAGTTTTTCATAAAATGTATTTGATGTGTAATTAAAATGTTCGTTCTACAACGACGATATATTTTTTGTAGTTTTCCCAAACATATATTTGCTTCCAGCAAAACTATTATATTTTACAAAAATGTAAATGTGATCCTTTCGCCAATTAACGATGCATAGCGCTTCCTATTCGATTCTTTGTTGGGTCGTGCCCGCTGAATTATCTGTTCCATTGACTAGCTGCGGGCCGAAAGGTGTTTCAACACGCAACGGCACAAATCGAAATATGGCAAAAAAAAACGACTAAAAATTTAAATTATAATAATAACATTTTGCAACAAAGTACATGAAGGCCAATGCAAATAAAACAGCCGGTCAATGTTGCGCCCTCTTGTGGCTGCATGTGTAATTAAAGCGCGTTAATCAGATTATTTTAATTTCCTTGCGAAACGGGCAGCAGGTGGACCGCTGTAAACATCAACAATGACATGCTGATTGGAACTTGGGTTTTTCACTACACCCTACAAACTCTATGAAGAATTTGCATCTGATAAGATTAAAAGATTTTTAAACATTTGATGATTAAAAAGAAAAACATGAATACACCAGTAGAAATAGAAATAGGGTTATGATAGCGACCTGATCATTGAAGCAACAGTTGGACTGTAAGCATAAAGTTTCCTTAGCACAGGTTCAAATCTGGGCTGGAACTAACAAAATGTTTTCATAGAAAATTTTTGACATTGACTGGGGTCCACTTTGAGTACAAATATTTATAACACACACAGCTCAAATTGAGAGACAGCTCGGCATAGGTTCTTCAAAGCTTTCGCGCCAAAATATTATTATGATAAATATTATTATAAACTGAAAATTTGTGTGGCTCATACGCCATTGAATCGATTTTGAGAAAAATCAAATTTGCAATTTGGATCAATGTCAATACTGAATATCTCAGATTTGAAACGAGTTATCGAAAAAATGGATAATGGTATTAGAAAGAGAATATATGAGTTCAATTCCTAACTCGATTCACCCAAAAATGGAGTTTGAGCCAAACAAATTCTCAGATGACGAAATGACAAAAATGAACATGGAAAATTAATATAATCACGCATACATATTGTCTAACCTACATTTTTGGATAAGATTGAATAACCTCGTTTACAGAATATTTAAATAACTTCGAATATTTCCTAAGCTCCACCCAAGCGGAAATTGATTAAGGTTAGTCTTATTTCCCAACCGTTTCTGATCAGAATACAAGAAGGCATCCTACCAAAGACGTCTAATACGATTCGGGTAATCCTAATTTCAAATCCACGTATTGTAATATAATCCATTCTTTTCCAACTAGAACAAAATACGAAATGTTATCTTTGCGACACTCGTTTTTCAGGTGACTTAAAGGTTATTACAAACGTTATCTATGTCTAATAGTACGATAATAATTAGCTGCCATATTTACATGTGTATTGGTAGATAATAGGGTTGACTAAAAGCTGTCTTAAATTATCTTATCGGTTGACTAGAGGACAACTTTTCGATGATGCCTTTTAATAGTTGACTTAAATATAACTTTTAAGTTATCTGTTCGAGAGCTAAAAGTCAACAAAACGGCAGACATTCGTAATCCTTTCAGATACCTTTTTGATCACTTTTACGACAACATTCGGACATCGCCAACTTTTAAAAGTTAGCATAAAGTTAGGTTTTGTACTTCGTTTGTCTGGTTGGGATACGAAGAAACCTGATCTAAAGACTACTTACTTTGCCAATTATGAAAAAACCTGATTGGAAATTTTATTACTGTGATTGGAATATTATTTAACCCCTTTCATACATTAATATTTCTTTTATCTCATTGATACTAAAAATCTTCAGTCGGTTATATTTACTGAAAAATCAACGCTTTGTATAAAATCGAAATCGGTAAATACAAACCTGAGACATATATCATAAGACAAAAAACAATACAAATGTACAAATTACATTTTCCACGCCACCCTGTTTCACTTTTGGTGAAGGATATAAAAATAAAATATTCATACAAAATTCGATATCGGAATCATAACTGGGAAATTGTATACCGAAAATGTTTCGATACGATATAAAAACAAAAAAGAAGGAAAAAAACTGAAATCGTAACATATATGGGTCATTCCATGTCCGAAATATCAATCATAGCATGATGTCTTCCGAATTTGATGACATTTTATGGACAGATAGTCATCGAAAAAAATTCAATTAAAATTCATTTGGGTGTCACACATTTATGTTTCCTTTATTAGTTTCCCCTCCAAGTCGTCGTTGACCGAATATAGGTTTTTTGTAATGGTAAATTATATTTATAATTACGTGGTCGTCATATCTTTATATCACATTACATATGCATTTGTTATAGCTTTTGTATTTGCATGAGTTCTGCTGCTATTGCATTTTATTACATAGTATGCAGCAGATAAGTAAAATGCTGCATGTTCAGCACTTTCATCAGCATTTAAAATTGGCTGTTTCGAGTTTTTTGAGTTTTTTTCTTTTTCATACTGCAATATCTGCATCCAAGTGACATGACCAGTAGCTACAACTGTGCGTCCAAGAATACTTATTATGTGTCTGGTTACAATTTTGTGGAAGGGTTTTGTTTATTAATTTGTTGTTCACTTCTTTAATTTCCATGTTTTAACAGATACCTGTTATGAATTTATTTTCAAAATAATTTATTTAATTAACTGAATTTTTCAGAAATTTTGCTCCATTTATTATTATTAATTTATCTACTTTGAAATGCATCTATGAGAAATTTTAAAAATCAATTAAAATTTTTTAAATGCAAATATCGGAAAACCGTTTTCATATTCATACTCTAGAGATGTCTCGTCTATAAAGTACATCCAATTTTTTTCAAGTGTTCCACCAAAAATTTATATATTTTTATAATATAAAATATATGATATGCACTTGCATTTCAAATGCAAATAAAAACCGTAAACGAACTAGAATAATCCCTAGTTTCACGTACACTAAGAAAAAAATTACGTAATAAAATTAAATGAAATCTATTTAAAATGGATTTAAATACTTTTGTAATAAAAAAGTAATACTCCATACAAAAATATATTACTCGCGTATTTAATTTCAAATTAAATAAAAAAGTATTTAATTTTATTACGTACGCATTTAAATTCATTTTAAAAAATATATATTATATACATTTTTTTAACATTTTTAAAGTATTATGTAGTACGTGGTCTTGTGTCCAAGCTACCAAAGGAAAAATTAATTGACGTAAATATAGCAACCGATATTAATTGCATTCATTAATCAATCCAGTAATAAAATTCACTAATTTCAAAATATGTTAATTTGATTTTTTTTGTATTCTTTACGAGTTATAACCACTAACAAATTAATATATGTGATTTGTATGGGAGGTGGCAGTGTCCGTTGATCAATTTGGCTCAATTTCAAACTACTTCTTGGTTAAAACATGTCAAAACTAAAAGTTACCCTATGTACGCACAGCCCAACGGATAGACGGACTGGACTAAATCCAGTCAGGAAATGCTGCTGATCTGAAATATTATATATTTGTGCATACACAAACTTAAAACACCCGGTGCCCCAAGCGTGCAGGGTATAAAAGCTCGTTATTCATTTTGGTTTCAGTTGCTGATCGTGCCACATCTTCATCATTACAAATGCCTAATATTGAAATGTGCAATTTTCGCAAGAATTGCTTTTTGATGATACGGTTTTGTGCTACGTTTTCAATATAAAAATAAAGCAGCAGCAGCAACAACAGCTGCTGCTGCGTCTGCGGCTGCTTGCCCCCAATGCAAAGAACCAAATTAGAAACGAATCCTTACAAATATCCTTTTGGTATCCTTCTGGCAAGTGAGAGGCGTCATTCGGCACGACTTGGCCAGCTGGCAGATGTTAACAACAGCAGTAATAACAGCTAGTTTTTTTTGTATTTTTTTTTTGCCTTTGCTTTATAGCAGCGCTCCTCTTGTTGCTGCTTTAATTCATTATTAAAATAACCCATACTTAATTTAGGGTTTCGAACGCGTTTTGCAATCTTTTTGATGGCGAATATAATCAACTTAAGCATCTGCTGATGCGACGCATTTGCAGCAACATGCAATATGTTTACAGCAACAATAACTTTAGGAACACGTGATGCAAAATATGCAAAAAATGGGGGGAACGAAAAAAACACCTGCTACGCATCGCGACGTGACTAGCATAGCAATAAATTAACTTGTAGACAACATTGTTGTCATTTTAAACACCTTATAAAATAATTAAAATTCATTACGCGTACCTAAATATATTTTTAATAATCTGTGTGTTAGTTAAAAATAAATAAACTTATGGTTTATAACGTTTTTTATTCAATATTTTGCTATTTTGGGAGAACTCCCCGAATGAAAATTTAGTTCAGAATGCGTTCATTGTCTGATCAGTCTGCTTCATTTCAAATAATGTAATGATCAGGGGTTCACAACAGTACCTTATTCAAAACGTAACGCTATTTGAAGTTGCTATCCTAATCAGGTTGCCTGCTCATTCTTCCTGATATTACCCTTATCCTAACCTTATACCATTCGACTTATATTTCAATTCTTCTCAAAATTATTTTACCAAAGTCGAACTTTTCAAACATACCCAATGGAAAATATTCGAACTGCGTACAAAGTAATGTACAAATAGAACCACTCCTCATTACTACTGCGCACATAGTGATTCGCCAATGGAACCACCCTTCATTACTACTGCTTACAAAGTAATGCACAAATGGGCCACCCGTCATTACTGCTGCCCACAAAGTAATGTGTAAAGCGACCAATCTTCATTACGATTGCGTGAAAAGTAATGCTCAAATGGAAGCACCACTTGCGAATGTTTGGTTACGATATAATGATGTATGTATGGTTGACCTCATATTACAATACTTCTAAATAGTAATCTATATATACTTGAGCTAACATTCGATTCCTTTGTACTTTGGATGCGGTATGTAATGGGTGGTGGTTCCTTTATGACATTACTTCGTAATCTACAGTGAATGCATACTTGCCCTAGGACATGTCTGTGTAAAAGTAAACAGAATTCATTATTGAGATTCCGACGCATTGCGATTCGATAATAATTAGGCAGTAATCGACTACGTAATGATGCTATTTCCCATTGGGTATACTCGTTTTGAGAACACAGTCGTCTCAATAACTTTAGAGAATTTGAATTTCTTTTGCGTTCTTTAATTAGAATATTTGATTAAAACAATGTTGTTACACAATTTTATTATAAATTTTTTTAATAACATTTCAATCATATTATTTTATTGTCTTTGTAGAATTAAAAGTCACCAACTACATTTGCCCATTATTCATTTACAAAAATCTTTATAGATCTGTCAATTTCGGATCGTTGTGCTCAGTATTTCTACCAAATGAATCTATCAATTGATATTTCAACTTTAAAAATCTATTAATTACTTTTTGTAATAATGACCAACAAACTCGAAATTTAACATTTTCATAAACATGTATTTGGTGACATTTAGTTCTACAAAGACGATATACGATATCCAATCAAGCTTTTTCCATAAGTGTCACATCAGGTTCCATTATGTAGGCTTTAGATCAGAATTTTTTATGAAAGATGGATCAGATTGCCTTACGTGGATTTGAAATTATGATTGCCATAGTTGATCAAGATCATTTGCCTTCGGTAGGGATGCCTCATCGTATTCTGATCAGGTAAGGATCCGAAATAAGGCTAACCTTAACCAAGTTCCCCTTAACAACTCAAAAGGTGCTCCCATATTTGGTGGATAGAGAAATTCTACTTTTCTGGGAATTATAGAAGACATTTAAGCGTTCGTAACGATTTTTCAATGCCTCTTGACTGTTTCTTACATATCCAATGATCGAATAAATATAATTTAATCGTGTTTCTAGTTAAAATGTAGCTTTTAGAAATTCATATTAAACGCAAGTTTAATATCGTCGTTGTAGAACGAAAAGTCACCAAATACACCTTCAAAATGTCAAATATTCATTTACAAAAATCTTTATAAAACTGTCAATTTTTAATCGATGATCTCCATTTTTTTACCACATAATAAAAAAAGGTAAATCTATTAGTTGATTTTTATACCCTACACTAATAGTGAAAGGGTATATTCAGTTTGGTACGCCGTTTGTAACATCCAGAAGGAAGCATCTCTGGTATGGAAAAGTATATATATTCTTGATCAGCAGGACCTCCTGATTTAACGATGTCCGTCTGTTGAAATCCCTACTACTTTTAAAATTGAAGAGCTAGATAAATGAAACTTATAACTTAGATTACTAATATACCTACGCTGTATGTGCGAAAAATTGGCGAGATCGGTCCATTGTGACCTATGATCCGACCACTTATGTTCAAATACCTCATATAAAATGTACATATAAAGATCAATTTTTATGTATACGTGCTTAGGTAAACTTTTTTGGTCAAATATATATTGACATCATGCTCAAATACATGATAATAATGTTTTCCGGCGAAAAGACTTGTGGTTCAAAAAAAAAAAAAAATCGAAATTCGGTACACCTACCCATTTGTAAATATGGGTATCAAATGAATGGAAATTCTTCAGCGATTGAATGTTTGTAGTTATTTTCAGGATTCGTATACCATGGTGACCTATATATCACTTTGAATGGTAACCACACATATGTGTAGGGTATTTATAGTCGGCTTAGACCGACTATAATTTTGATAATCCTTACTATCATAATTACACCTACTTTAAAATTTCCCATGTGATCTAACCTTCCCAACTGGTTCAACTTCAAAAATGATCCAATTATTTATTATAATATTAATCAACAAACTCAAAAATTAAGTTTTTCATAAAAATGTATTTGGTGACTTTTCTTATAAAACAAACGGATTTTTTGTATTTAAAAAAAAACATATATTTAAAATTTAATTATAAAAAAAATACCTTTTTTATTATGTCCTTAAAATAAATTCTATTAATTCTTTACCAAACAAAGGATTAAAAAAGAGCAACTGAAACTCAATATGTCTCACATGCTGCAGCCAACAGAGTCAGGCGGCGATAGCGGCACACTTTAGTCGCAGTAACTGACGCCACCAAGCCGCACAAAGTGCGCTGATTGCATGAGTATGTGTGTGTGCGTGCGTGTGTGTTGAGAACCCAATTAAAACCACAGACCGTAGACCACCTGCAGTGCGATAATGAAGAATGTGCGAGCAAAATATGGTCGCTGGTCACATTGTGGTGGTAACGGTGCAAATGTGAAAATGCTAACACAATTTGGCAATTGAAATTGATAGCCAGCAGACGCGCAGAACAGAGCAGCGCAGACAACATTTGGTTGGGTTCGCTCGCTGGCACTTTCGATATGCACAAAACCCAGTCAACCGTAGCTTGTACCAGTGCAGTACATGACAGGGCAGGTCGGTCCAGTGCAAGTATCAGTCAACTACAATGATGATGAGTAGCAGCAGAAATATGTTCATCAAGTCACATGTAACATTGAGAAGGTGCAGGCGCCGGCCGGTTCGCATTCACTGAAATTGGTAGATACTCATTAAATATGCATTTAAAGGGTTTCAGTTGCTGCTAATTAAAATTGCAATGTGTTGCAGTAGCAGCAGCTAGTGGATTAGCATAGCTGGATATGGATAGAATTCCCACGAATTTATGTTTAACCTTTTTTTTGGGGTTTTTGTAAATGGTCAATTTGTGTAATGTAGAAAAATATATATTTTTGGGGTTTTTCGATTGTATATCATTTAATATTGTGTATCTTTTATTTCATATACAGAAAGGCAAATAAAAGATTTTTTTATTCGACATCATGGACCTCAAGATTCTAATCAACACTTCATACATATTGCTTTTGATTTGAAGTGTAGATATCTTGCAATCATTTTTCACAAGATACCTTTTGATTTATTTTATTTTTAAATTCTTGCTAAAAGTTCTCGTGTTTTTTGTCAATTCACGCATTTTCTATATTTTGCCTTTTTGTATTCCATTGAAACTTCAGCTAATATTTTAAAATTAACCCAATGAAATCCTGGGCTCTCATCACATAACTTAAAAACGATCATCGTTGAAACGATAGTCATAAAACGCTATCGTTTTTGTTTAACTAAGACTATCGTCTAAACGATATCGTTAGACGATTATCGTCATACGTGATTAGAGCCCTGCTAAATCTGATCAAAGTTATGTTCAGTCAAACGCATACATATATATATATATATATATATATATATATATATATATATATATATATATATATATATATATATATATATATTTTTTATTTATTTATTGTATATTAAACATGGTTTCATAATTAAATATGCTTCTACTTGTTCTGTTTTTGCAACATTTTACTAGGTGATCTTTATTTGACTCTTTTGTGGAATCCTGAGGCAAAACCCTTCAAAAGTGATGCTCAGTTCTGTTTTAAGACACTTTTAAAATTTCTTTGATTTGTTTATAGACATCAAGCTTTGATTTAAAGGATTTAAATTGATTTAAAGGAGCAGCGAAAAAGGGACATTTGAAACCAATATTCACATTTGTAAATTTTTCTTTAATCTCGGTACATAAAAGAAAAGAGTGATTTTCATAAATAAAGTAAACAGAAGCTTAGAATAATAGATCTAGTTTGACATAGAATATATACACCCTTATTTAATTATTGATACCTTAAATTTCAAGCAAATTCTAATAGATACACCATAATACACATATGTTTTTTACATTTGACTGATTACAAATTTGTCCAGTTCCACCCAAATTCCATTGGGTTTCATTTTAAAATATTAGCTGTAGTATTTTCTATGGCATCCGAAAGCAATCAGACAGAAAACATTAATCGATAAAAAGTAAAAAATCATAATATATAGAAAAACACGAGAATCGCCATTTATATATTTAACATAGTAACTCGAAAACTTTATGTTATATCAAAAAACACTATGTATGAATTGTTAATAAGAATCTTGAAGTCCATCGTACAATCATGTTGTATAAAAAAAATCTGTCATTTGTTGTGTAGTGTTATGTGTCTTTCTGTATATGAAATTAAAGATACGCGCATGTTTCAACTTTCCGATCGAATTTCATATGAACATTTTGTAAACAAACGGTTTGGAATTTGATGTCTCAATACAAAAAATTGTATTGTATTCATTTGAGAAATATATTTGTGTACTGAGACATCGAATTCAAATACGATTGTTTACAAATTTTCATATGAAATTCGATCAAAGGCTGGAATATGCACGATAATTTATTATTACATATTTATTTTATAAATTCGAATAACAGACATTTTCTAGCGAGAAATGACAATTATTACAAATGATAATTGTTTCAGAATTTTACGTTAATAGTGACAAAATTGTGACAAAACGGACTATTGTGATCGATTTGAATTTGAGCCTAGTGCCTGAATAGGGTTATAAATGTTTTTTTTTTGAGAAACGTGAAATATTTTAATAAATCTTTTCGTTGTTGGTCCTTATAATGCCAAATAAAAAGTATTTTCACAGTCTTTCAAATGACAATTTAAATTTGAAAATTGAACAAATCTTGTTTTTCATTATGATTTTATAAATTTGGAATGACTTTTAAAAAAAGAATGCATGTGAATATCTCAAATTCAACAATGTTAAAAATTACCTAAAAAAGTTAAACCTAGTCCTCTCAAATCCCACAATCTGGAGCAAGTAAAAATTCGTAAAACGTTACCATTTACTTGGGTAGCACATATGCGCATTTGGGCTGTGTAATTAGCGCCAAGGTAAGATATTGAAATACTACCGAGCGAGCGTCCCCTGAATTTGAGTACCGGCTAATTTGTTCTGATTCTGCCATTTCATTTGCCATTGCACATGCCGTACGTTGGCCGCAAAACCATAAAACCGAATCCTTTTGCATAATCCGGGCAACACAATTACGAAAAGCTGAGCTGGCTGGCCGGTAGTCTGTCTGTTTGTCTGACTGTCAATCAATGACAACTCAATTGCAGTGCCGACCATGGTTGGCTCAGTGAAGTGGACATAACGTCAGGTAGTTTTGCGAGAATGCAGAGTACGGTATGCATCTACGCGTGCATTTAGGTAGCCATGCCTAGTTGGATATTTTGTGAGCAAAAATTACGTTGAGTGCATTAATTGCAGACAGGTTAATTAAATATTAAGAATAGATTAAGTCAAAGAATTATGTTTATTTTCTGTTTGTTATATTACATATCTATTAAAAAAACATAATTTGTAGTGATACAAATTTTAATTTTCAAAAAAGTTAATTTAAACATTGAGACCCAAAAGAAATAATTTGTTTTTGAAAAAATAAAATCAAAATAAATATTTATAGTATAAGGAAACGATGAAAACTTTTACCAGAAACTTATAAAAGAATCCGAAATGTAAGAACACTGGGAAAGAGGTATAATTTTCTCTTCTTTTTTTAAACTTTAGTTCTTTGAGATTATTGTTAAAATAAGCTATCGCTAAAGAACTAAATGCATACTAATTTTAATTCAACATTTTAACCAGTTCATTTTTGCAGTTAAAAATGTTGGCACTTTGTTCCAACATGTAATCATAGCAGCGACTAATTAAACATTACGAGCAACAAGAAATATGTATTTGAATTCAGTTGACTTGATCATTTCCACATAGCATTAATAAATGCATTTTAATTTTGTAATTCTGCAGAATGTAATATATATGCACAACACGAATGTTTACAAAAAATGATGCTATAAAAACAAACAAAATTTGTTTATAGTACACTTGAAGAAACTGTAAACGTTTCAGTTTTCTTCCAGTGAATACAATTACAGTAGCCAATACTGTTTAAGCACACATGAGAAAATCTAATATACATACTGCGAATAAACAAAGGTTTTTGCATTTCAAGTTTCTAAAATTTGATTACAAAAATCAAAAGTGTTTTAAACTCTCAAACATAATACATAGTTTAAATGTAATAAATTATATTGAACACAAAAAATCTTTGAATTAAATAAATTTTTCTGTTTAAAACATGTTTTCTGTATCAAATATAAAAATCTTAAAACTATTACTACTTTTTCCAAAGAGTTCGCAACTTTTATCTATTTAACATCAAAGTAACGTAATTTTCTTTTTAAATATTTTTCACATCAAATTAAGAAATAATTAGTTTTTCAATTTGATGGGAAAAATTGTCTAGCTACCTAAAGCAAATGTCAATATTATAATTATCTTAATAACTATAAACGATTATCTGTAAAATCTCCTAAAATCTCGACCCCTTTTTCTGCAATAAAAAAAAAGATGTGCATAAAGGCGATTCCCCATTTGGAGTGGTCAGGAGCACCTCATCCTTCAATGGACATGTCCAAAATCATTTTTTGTGATATTTCAAAACAGAATGAAAAAAAAAACAGTTGGGAAGGTTAGATCACATGGGAAATTTTAAAGTAGGTTTTAGTATGATAGTTAGGATTATCAGGTCTAAGCCGACTATAAATACCCTACACATATGTGTGGTTACCATTAAAAGTGGTATATATGTCACCAGGGTATACGAATCCTGAAAATGACTACAAACTTTCAATCGCTGAAGAATTTCCATTCATTTGATACCCATATTTACAAATGGGTAGGTGTACTTTTTTTTTTGAACCACAAGTCGTTTCGCCGGAAAACATTATTATCATGTACTTGAGCATGAGTCAATACATATTTGACCAAAAAAAGTTTTCCTAAGCACGTATACAGTAAAATTGATCTGTAGATATAAATTTTATGCGAGGTATTTGAACATAAGTGGTCGGTTCTCAGGTCACAATAGACCGATCATGCCAAGATCTTGTTCAGACAGCTTAGATATATAAGTAATCTAAATCTAAAGTTTCATTGCTCTAGCTCTTCTATTTTTTTCTGTAATCGTGATTTCAACAGACAGACAGACAGACGCTCATCGCTAAATCGACTCAGGTCATGCTGATCAAGAATATATATATATACTTTTCCATACCGGAAATGCTTCCGTATGGGTGTTACAAACGGCGTACCAAACTGAATATACCCTTTCACTTTTAGTGTAGGGTATAAATTTTGTCCAGGATCATCATGAACATGTCCAGCAACACCTCATCCTCCAGTGTACATGTCCAAAATCATTTTTATGACATTTTAAAACATAGTAAAAAATGTTTGTCCAAGGTCATCATTGACATGACCAAGAAGCACCTCATCTTCCAATGGACATGTCGAAACCTTTGTTTAAATATCATCCAGTAGCAATTGGATGTGTCCAATCTCTCATTTGTCCTCATATTTTTCTAATCATTTTTATCATCATTTGTCTCATCATTATTCTCATCATTTTTTTCATCTATTCTCACCTTTTTTCTCATCATTTTTTTCATCTATTCTCACCTTTTTTCTCATCATTTTTTTCATCATTTATTTTCATCTTCAAATGATGAGAATTCGCTACGTTCGCTTCATTCAATGATGAGAACAGTTGAAGATACAAATTATTTTCATCATCAATGATGAGTACTTTTGAAGATGAGAATTATTTCGATCATATATTTATTTACATCAATGATGAAAAAATATATTTATCAGTAGTGAGCAAAAAATTCTCATCTTTAGTGAGGGATATAAATTGAGCGATGAGGGAAAAAAACCATCTTCGATCCCTGAGGGGTTACTATGTATCGCGATTCGAAAGTCAATGCAATACGAAAGTCAATGCAATATGAAAGTCAATTTAAATCGAATATCAAAGCGTTACGAAGGCAAATTCATACAATATAACGGAATTGAAAAGGTAGCCGTGTTGTCACTTTGTGAATTTGAATACAAAAGTTCCAAATTTAAATGCGAAAGACACACTACTAAAGTACCATTTATTAGAATGCTAGTAATATCACTTTCGCATCGCATTACAGAGTAACTCCCCTGGTTTTATAGTATACGTTTGTATCTACTTATTTAATGTGTTTAAATTTTGAAAAAACTCTATATATAAACACTTCAATTCTAGAACATTTTTTTCATGATCTTAACCAAGAAATCATTCTCTAATATATTTGCATCCCAAAGCGAATCAAATTGAATAATATATATACTATTTGTATAATAAAATATTCGTATAAGTATAAAAATTTAAAAAAATATGTATAATTTTTAGGTAATAATGCTTTTTATTAGTTTTGTTATACAAATTGTATATTTGCATATATGGCATGTGTTTTGGTTAATGTTTAATATATAATTATATATATAATATTAATAGTATAAAAAAAGGCACAGCATGCTGGCATCAGTGTCGTCTCTAGGACTGATAAGTACCAATGAAAGCACCACACATGGGACAAAAGTGATTGGCGTTGCGGCACGAATCCATACAGTATGGCAAGCAGCAGCAGCAACTGCAAATATATGGAATGTGGTATTTATGTATAACAAAGCATAAACTCAGAGACCCTATATTGTACCCAATAGAGGCACCTTTTTTTATACTGTAGTGTAATATAATTATTTTTAAAACCATTCACGCGCTTAGCACACATGACTCACTTTCAAATTTTTGTATTTATATCGTAGTTTATGGAAATCATATACTTCAGCTTTATTTTTTTTATTTAAAATTGAATCGATAACGTCTAAAGTATTGTGAGTTTATATCTCGTATGGCAAAACAACTTATAAAATTTATCAAATACTTTTTAAAATATGTATTAATAAATTGTAAAAAAAAAAAACAAATAACAAAATTTATGAAAAAATAAAACGTATTTACTTCAAACAACATTTAACAAAAAAACATTGATAACATGGTTGACATTCAACCAGAAAGTATACATTTTTAATAGAGATTCCTTCCGAGTTTGCCGGCGTCGCTGCCGAAAACATTGGTTATGTGGAAGTGGAATTTTACAGATTGAAGTTAACAGAGGAAAACAGTGCACAAAACTGGATCTGTCCGCGGATAATTTGCAACCAAACTTACCAAGATATATTGCCAAACTTATAAGATATATTGATATATTTCAATTATTTTTCTGGCCAAAAATGTGTCAGAAAACATCAGAATATTGATTCGAAAATGTGTCTGTTGACAACATTTTCGTTTCAATTTCCACATAACCAATGTTTGAATTTATTTGACAAAAGTGGCAGCGAAACCACCTGTACGAAAACTCTGTATCAAATATATACTCTCTGATTCAAAAACAAAGAGTAACTTAAAATTGGTCAAATTAAATTTTTATCAGCAGTTTGCTTTGGTGTGTTATAAACTGTTATCGTTTTTGATTTTGATATACTGACGCATATTCTTTGACAATTTAAAGTCGACTTTAAAATTCAAGCCACGCTTTTTTGACAACTTTCACATAGAAAATATGTCAAAAAGCTCATTTTTATTTTAAAGTCGAATTTAAATTTGTGTTCATGAATATGCGTCATTTATTCAACTTTATCACGATTTGGAATTCAAATTCGATATCGTCCTTACAGAAGTAAAACTAGCAACCATTTAAAATATAATAATTGGTTTACAAAATACTTTGAATATTTGTTATCTTAAATTCAACGAGACCAATATTGGTATCAAATGTTTAGAATATGGTCAATCAGTCGAATGGCAATTCAATTTTTATAATTTATTACCCGAAATATGAATTATGGTGCAGCAAAAAATATTTGTGTTACAATATAATTACGGTTTTAGATAATTTTAGGTCTGTGATCTTCAATCTTTGTTTGAGCACCAAAATTTATGTGAAATGAAATTTAAAAAACGGGTGATATTGTTCCGGGTGTCCCGACAAACAATAAAATGAGTTGAAATTAATGAATTTTGTAATTTACTGTCTGAAATGTAATCGTTTTCAAATCACATAAATGATATAAGCAAATGCAGAATGGGATAATTTCAATTTTGATTATAAATTACAAAAGCGATTAGGTCAGAGCCAGTACATTTCGAAACATTTCACTCTATATCCTGAATAATTTTCACGATGTTTCAAAATGGTTTCTAAAGCTCGAATTGGTTTCAAAAATATATAGATGCAATTTAGTAAACCATAATAATAATAAAAAAAAAACACTTACAGTGTCAATGAGAGTAGCAGACATGCAATGTGTGTTTTGGCGGTGGAACGATGACGAACCCGCGTCTTGACGCGACAGCGACACTGCGGACATGAGAGCTCCGTGGACTCCGGGCCCACGGGTGGATTGTAGTTCAGCATTTGTGGCGGTATATGCAGTGGTGCTGCTGGCATCGCCTGACCCATTATTGATTCCTGCTGTTGTTGCAGTGGCTGTTGGACAACATAAGG
Source organism: Dryomyza anilis (assembly GCA_951804985.1). Taxonomy (NCBI): domain Eukaryota; kingdom Metazoa; phylum Arthropoda; class Insecta; order Diptera; family Dryomyzidae; genus Dryomyza; species Dryomyza anilis. The sequence continues at coordinate 9,538,914 of OX638133.1, forward strand.
CGGTGCAGCTGCACTGGTTGAGCATTCATAATTCTGCACATTTATTTGTTCCATGTCATTGTACATTTGCTTGTAAAGATTTTTGTCACTATCCATTTTAGTTTCGGTGAATCGATGCCACTCAATAAAAACGTATGTCTATGATCGAGCTCAAAAACTGTACTAAAGTAACTGAAGAAATCATATTTCGATTTGTTGTTGTTTCGTCAGTGAAATGTGAAATGCAAGATGTAATCGCAGCAAGCGAAGAAAATTGTTTATTTTTTTTAAATAATCCTCACAAGTTGCAGAGGTGGCCACTAGGTAGTAGGTCAAACAATTTTTAACCCTATGTCCCAAGTGCCAACTTTCAGATTTTTTTTAATCGCTGGTAGATAAAAGATATCTTAATAGATTTTTTAAATTTCGTGTCAGATATTTCATTCTAAATAAGTATTTTTCACACAATTTTAATATATAAGATATATATGATTAATTTTAATATTTTTTTTTATTAAATAATTTTTAAAATAGAAAATCACACATAAATATTTTTTTGTAATAAAATAGTATAATTTTCCAAAAGAATAATTTCTTTTGACTAATTACCAACACATTTACCGAAACCGATATCCAATTAGACTGTTTCAATTTTTTATACCGAGACTAACAACAAAAGTAAAAATCAACATAAAAGGTTGGCAATTTATTGTGAAATTCAGGTTACCTGCCGAAATGGAATTAAAAAACAATTGCCTTGAAAATTAAATACAATGTACCTATTTAGAGGAATTAAACATTTAATTAAACTGCTAATTTGTTGCCGCTGGTCGACAATGCGTTCCAAGTTTTTGTGCCATTTTCCGATAATGGTAAACCGGGAATTTTTGGTCACCTCTAATTATTTTTTTAAGAGTCAGCGGTTTTGCACATGGTACGTGCATAGTTGCCAACCAAAACCCCACAAAAAATAAAATACCTTTTTCCAAACGACTATTTAAGATTTCCCACATCGTAATATTCCCAGCAAGAAACTGCTGACCGAAACTTCAATACAAATGCAAAATGTTTGAGACTCACTTATACATGTAATAAAAAGCTGTGTAAACGTGCGTAAGACAGGGATGTAAAGTCACACGTATACAAAAGTTTTGATCATTTTTTTCCCGACGCTATTCTATATGTGATCGAAATTATGATCGAAACTTTGATCATTGCTACCCCTTAAATGATCAATAAAATGACCGACTGTGTTATTGCTGGGTTGGTTGAATTAATTCCCACAGCAATTAAAAATTACCACAAAAATTCATACATTTGGTGTGTTCTTAAATTGTAATTCGATACAAAAAAAAATATTTCGTGAAAAAACTTCCCACAGCTAATAAAAATTCCCATGTGAATTACCTACCCAACAGCAGTTAAAAATTACCACAAATAGGAAATTTCCCACGGAACTGACAACTATGTGCCAATGTTCTATAAATCTCTTGGCCCGCATATCAATTGCACTGGACACTTCGGTTGTAACAATGCGATTGCAAAAGCTTTTGCTTTGTTTATGTTTTTATGTTTTGTCGTTTACTAAAATGGAGGGTTCAAATTAATGAATTCTAGTGATTCTGTCAATACGAGTACTTTAGAATACTCCAATTTATTTTGCTGATTTTTAATTATTATGGGTGTGTGCAAGTTTGTCTAAATTGGAAATCAAATTTAATTGTTGGAAGCTGTCGATAATGCAGTATTAATTATCATTGGCTGCATTCAGCGATCTCAGCAGTTGCGAAACTGCTCAGTAATTAATCGCTCACTGTTTTTGAATGCACCGCTATCTCAGCTGTCAATTTACAAATTAATTTATTATTAAAGTTACATACGACTGTTTTTGAATGCACCGCTATCTCAGCTGTCAATTTACAAATTAATTTATTATTAAAGTTACATACGACTCTTTAATTGATTGAAAACATATTTTTCAATCTAAATTCCATTTTTGTTTATAAATATTTGAGTTAAAATGTCATCGAATGTCATCGATAACAAAGGCAGCGCAAATGTAGCGTAAAAATTTTATGCTGGAAAAAATGGCGACCGCTCACTAAACATGTTGAGAGTAGCATGTCATTCAAGCGAAAATTACTCAACAGTTCCACAACTGCTGAGGTCGCTGAATGCAGCCATTGTAAACTATATACTGTATTACCGACAACATCTATCAATTAAGTTAGTCTTCAAATTTAGAAAAACTTGCGCACAGCTTTAGGGCCTGTACGAATACAGACTAATATTTAGGGAGTGTGCGAATTCGACTAAATTGCAGACTAAACTAAATTGAATGAGTTTTCATTCGATCACAATTCGGTAATTGTTAAAGTCCGTAATCAATCGGTTACACATGACAACAAATGTTCAACTTTTTCTTCCTTCTTCCGGTTTGATAACGATTTTATAGTAACATGGGTCGCTGATCTCGAATCTGAAGTCTGTTTTGCTCTATCAGCTCTGGGTTCCTCACAATATGGGGTCAAATATGAACAATTAGGATGTTTAAACAGTACTCAAAATATATTCTTTTCAAAATATACAGGTTTGGTGCCTTTAGAAATGTTGTTTATCATGAACAGACACGATGGTGCCAAAGTAAAAAAATGCGCCTGTTCATGATAAACAACATTTCTAAAGGCACCAAAGGCAAAAATATTTTGAAATGAATATATTTTGAGTACTGTCTTTAAACACCCTAATTCAGGCATGTCAAACACGCGGCCCGCCAACATTTCTGTGCGGCCCGCGAAGACTTTTTAAATAATATAAGAAAAATTTTGAAAATTTTTTAAAATATTTTATTTTCAGGCGTTAAAATGATTATTATATTAAATAACGGAGGTATAATCAAGATTACCATTTATTCTTGGTTAAAAATTTATTAATTTATTTAAAAAAAAATGAATATTTTTATATTTTCCAAAATTTAATAATCTGAAATTAAGACTCGAGTCTTAATTTATTTTCATAATTTTCATTTTAAATATTATACATGGCGTTGAACAAATGGCATAAAAATATTGTTTATCTTTTTTTCATCAAGTAATATTGTTTTTTATTCATAAAATTTTAAATTTAATGTAAAGTTTTGAATTTCCGTTGGATATATTTCGCCGGCATTTATAAAAAATATATGGTAGTGCGTCGTTTTGTACATCTAACACCGAAGAGAAAATTAAATTATTGTTTTTGGTTCGACTAATTAAAATAAAAGGAGAGAAAAATAATTAAAACTTAAAAATCTTAAAAACTAGACCCTATTTAACTAAACCATTTTCGGAATTAGCTCCAGTATCAAATAAAAGCGCAATCAAAATAAAACAAGAATCAAAAATTTGTAGACAAGAGTCTTGCATTGTAAAAATTGGAATTGTATTCATTTTAACATTTTTTTTTAGTAAGTAAAACTTTTTGTTTAGAGACATTCCACACCAAATCTATCAGAGTTCCAGACTCACCTTCTCCAGAGATACAGAGGTCCAAAGTTTCAAAAAATTAATCAATAATCACTTTTTGTGGTCGTAGAAAAAAAACTATTGACCGTAGAATGCTGAAAACCTCATTTTAAGGATAATAAAATAAACTTTGTTATAACTCCTAAATCCGCACATCTCTAATCAATGGATTGTCCTTGCAATTTAAATTAGTTGTGCATAAAAAGGAACTCTTTTCAAATTTATATAAATTTCAAATTTATATACGATATTTAAAAAAAACTTTTTTAATATGTTTGGTAAGAAGTCTGCCATGTGATTTATGCCACGAAGTTTTCTCGAACTAACTTGGATAACAAAAATTCGATCTCGTTGCTAATTTTTAAAATTTCATAATTTTAGTAGAGTAAAATTTTATATTAGGATATTTAAACATTTTCCACATCGCAATGTTTTGAAATATATCTCTATATATTTGAACTATTTGATCGTTTTTATTATCGTATCGAAAAAAAAACGGCCTTATGTCGCTTTGAACTATTTTTGTAGTTTTAGTACGATTTGGCCTTCGACATTGGTACAAGAGCTAATTAGATATCGTACGATTTTGCGGACATAAAAAGTTGCAACAATTTTTGATGATTGTTAGATCTGTTTAACAAAATTGTCTGTGGTGTTTAAAATATACTCCATTGTATATACCTCTGACAAAATTTTTGGCAGGATCAAAGAAATTCGAACATTTTTTCGATCTATTTCAAACAGACAAAAATCGCACCACTTTTTGCAAAATTTTCGACTGCAGCGCTTTTAACGAGGATCAATGGAAAATGTTATCATCTTACAACAGAAGAATCAAATGTAAAAAACGAGCGAATTTTTTTTTTTTATGGTACACAATTGCGACCCGCCTCATCTTTTGAGTTGCCAATGCGGCCCGTGATGCCAAATGAGTTTGACATGCCTGCCCTAATTTTTATATTTGACCCCAAATTGTGAAGAACCCAGAGCTGATGGAGCAAAACGGACTTCAGATTCCAAATCAGGGACCCCACGTTACCCTAAAATCGTTATCAAACCGGAAGATGGTATTTTTGCTGCACTGTGTTATTAGAGAGAATAATTATCCTTGAGAAAAATTGTCTGGCCTTTAATTACAGACAAAATTTTTGGCAGGATCGAGGCAGTTTAGAAAAACTTTTTCGATATATTTCAAACAGACATAGGCGGAGTTTATATAACAAGCTGTTTATTTTCTGCTCGTTCCCAAAATATGCCGTGAATCTGCCAATAAAATTCCATAAGATTTTACAACCTGCCCCAGACAAAATTTTTGGCAGGATCGAGGCAGTTCAGAAACATTTTCTCGACATATTTCAAACAGACAATGGCGCAGTTTGTATCAAAAGGTGCCTGTATTCTACCCATTCCCAAAATATGGCGCAAATCTGCCATTAAAATGCCATTAAATTTTACAATCTGCAATACACTTCCAAAGATATTCTATTTAGCTGTGCGTTTGCCAGAAATACGCCCGAAATATTTCAGATAAATAACATATTTTGGGAAAGGGCAGAAAAAAGACAGCTTTTGATACAAACTCCGTCTATGTCTGAATGACATATGTCGAGAACTGCCTCGACACTGCCAAATATTTTGTCTGGGATTATATTAGAAAAAAAGCCTTATTAATATTGTTACGAAATATCAGTCTACGGAAAACTGTTCTACGAGTTCGTACCGCTGGATTTTGTACAAAATAAAAACACTCTTGTGTTTGGTTTAAATTATAACAATTAACTTTATTAATTCACTTTAATAAACAACTTTACTAATAACAAATTCTAACAACTGCTGCATGTCCCCAATTTAACTTGACAATTATCACACGAGATGCCCTCGACCACTTTACAATCACTACTGAAGTACTGTACCTTAGATGCGGCTCCCTTATATACTGCATGCATCAGTTCGACACGTTTCGACAAGCATCGACTTGTTTCGAGAACATTCTACTCGTTTCGTGAATGACGCATGCCATTGGCATCTCATTCGCACGCATGTGTTTTAATGTGCTGATCTTCCATCTCTTTCTCGCGCATTGCCCAGTACGCTGAATGATCTTCCGTCTCTTTCTAACACATTGCTTAGTGCGCTGAATTGTCTTGCGTCTCATTTATTATTGTTGAATGCTTGCAGAGTGGGGCAAATTACCTCTTTTCGTAACAATATTATACAATTTATGCAAAAACCATGTTTAGTAATTGATCTTTATATTCGGATCGCTAACATATTCCAATCTTTTCCGATTATACCATGTTAAATTATACTAAGATAATAAAATTAATCTTTGATCAATATTTCCAAAAAATTAAATATCCGTGAAACCAGTTAAAATAAGTAAATATTCGTTCAATATCGGTTAAAGCGTCTGTTAATTAACATATTAATGTAAGCCTATGAACATATTTTAGTGACAATATTAAATCATTTATAATATTCAATAATTAAATAAAAGTTTTTCATAAAAAAAACTTGGCAATGTGATAAAGTACCCGTCGACAGTAGTAGATTTACGATGTGCCATACGTTCATGAATTGTATTGCTACTTCATGAATTGTATTTATAAAAGATTATATTTAAAGAAAAATGTGAAGAAATTGTTATACAGTACAAGAATACAGTGAATTGTAATTAATTGTATTAGGCTCCAGAATGGTATTCGAGAGCTTGAAACAGACAAGATTGCAAAGAAACACGTCTACCACATTTTGGCTGCTGGCATCTATTTCCTGCAGCTGTCTTGACGCTCGGGCTTGGGCTCGAAGTCTACGATATTCGTTGGATTACATTGAACGGGATAATTAATTAAAAAATGTCCTTTTTGTTGTCCTATATGAGAAACATCTTTTTTTACTTATTTTGTAGGATTAACTCAATAATTAAAACTAAATGTAGGTTAATTTGATTTCGGGCTGAAATTAAGGCTAAATCTTGATTTGAAGTAAACTTTGATATCAATTGAAGAATTAGTGTTGATATTGATTTGAGAATAAGGGAATTTTCATGTTAAGGTTAAGCTACCAGTTTTTATTGAGAAAGCTATGATTCTTAAATTCAGGTTAAAGGTGTTTCAAATGATAGATTTCAAAGCATTCGCAAGTGAATATTAAGTGCAACGGCATATTGGGTATTATTATTAACATTGATAATATAATAAATAAAATTTAATTGGTATTTTAATATTCTATTGTAATGTTATAGTCACATATGAAAATTTTTATAGAGACTGATTTTTTAATTTTTTTCTGAACCCATACTCAGCCGATTAGAGCTAAGTTGTTTGAATTTTGTTTGCAGTTTTGTATTTTTTGTATTAGAATTCTTTATATATAAAATTTTTAATTTCTATACAAATTCTAATAAAATGCAAACTACTTTACTAGAATTTCGTATCTAAGTAGATATACTCCGATCAGAGTAGAATTTGAACTATATGCAACCCTGACAAGTTTTCTCAATTTTTCAGTACAATTATGGGTAAATACCCATTTTATGGGATTCGAAAGAAGATAACAAGTAACAAGAAAAACGAGGAAAACTACCAAATTTAATAACAAATTATAAAAATGCAACCCTTCTTATGTTAGGGTTGAATTTTTATAATTTGTTATTAAATTTGGTAGTTTTCCTTGAATTTGCAATTTGATAATTATATTGTTGACAAGTAAGTACATTTCTGATCAATTATATAAATTTTACATTTATTTTCAACTTCTTTCCAAAATGGATCAATATGCCAATCATAGTAATGCAATAAATATATGTAAGAACATAAATAAAAAAAAGAAAATAAACAGATATAACAAATCCAGTAGAATAACACATTTAATGAACACCTATATTCATAAGTATAATGGTTTTTTATTTTCAACATTTATAATTTTAGATAAATTTATATATATGTAAAAAAATGATTGTCGAATACTAAACAATAGTTACGTGACTTTTATATTTTAACTAGCTGGATCCGTGCACGACTCGTGCCAAGATTTTGTGAATGCGAGGTAGGAGTTTTAATGCGGTAAGTTTAAGTGTGGCGAGTTTTAGTGTGGTGAATTTTAGAGTGGTGAATTTTAGTGTGGTAAGTTTTAGTGTGGTGAATTTTAGTGTGGTGACTTTTAGTGTGGTGTGTTTTAGTGTGGTGAATTTTGGTGTTGTTAGTTTCGATGTGGTGAATTTTAGAGTGGTGAGTTTTAGTGTGGCGAGTTTTAGTGTGGTGAATTTCGGTGTGGACTCAAATTTATTTGCATCGCTACTGTTCGCAAACGAACAAGTGGACCTCGGTTACAAATAATACAATTCCTAAAGTATCTATATTTGGCGTCTCTATAATGGAAGAAAATGTTTATTGTGGGTGGAGTCCGAGATGAGCAGGAGGAGACAAATACCGTGTATAGTGTGGACATTAAAACAATGTATTGTAAAGAATTGAGTAGTATGAGCACAAAGCGTTGTTGGCCGGGTGTCGCGGTGTTCGATGGATTCTTGTATGCTGTTAGAGGAGATAATAATGGACGTAAATTGAATACAGTTGAGAGGTAAATTGTTTGACGCATTTATATTACATAAGAATTTCTGTAGATGGGATTCGAAAACAAATACGTGGAGCTGGGTTTCGCCAATGTTAGAATGTCGAACTGCGCCAACAGTTGTTGTGCTTTATGGACTTTTGTATGCAGTTGGAGGATGGACTGACACACGGATAGAAAAGATTTCTTTGAATGTGTTTGAACGTAATTAAAAAGTAATACGAAATTACCATACATGTATTAGGAATGAAGTGTAATTAAATTATAATCGAAATTGAATTTATTTTTGTTCACGTGTAAACATTATTATATTGTCCAGCAGAATCTGTCAAATTTACCATAAATATGTTCAATACCAACACAAAATTTTAATTGCATTTGAATAAACTGTTTCTTGGCAATTTACTTGGTTAAAACTATGTTTCGAAACACAGAAAATGCTAATCAAATCTAAATACAACGTATGTTCGCAACGCTCGTCTTAATTCGATAATTTATCGACTGACGAAGTTGGCAACGTAATGCAGCATTTTCTACCGACGCCATCGTTTGAACATATTGATGTTTACAAACAAACAAAAAAGAAATTGGATTTAAATAAGTGTATTCTTGCAACATTCTTCTTGTATACGAAGTTGGCACTCGTTGAGTAGAATTTTCTACCTACGTCTCTTTTGTCGTTGTTTGAAGTATGTATAGGGTCATTTTAAACATACTGATGTTTAAAAACAAACAAAAAATTAATTGAAATGTAAATAAAAGTATTCTTGCAGCTCTCTTCTTGTATACAAAATTGACACTCGGTGATCGGCATTTTCTGCGTACGTACCTTTTGTTGTTCGTTGAGAAAACGTGTTCGCGTAAATATATAAATTGTGTTACAAAAAGTACAAATAGTAACAGAGTATAATATAGTGCAGTATATAATTTCTGAAACTAATGTGAAAAAACGACAAATAAAAATATGTGTTTCGATTTTCAAACAGAATTTGGCATGTTTTTTACAAAAGCCTCCGTGAATTCCTTGACTACGCTATGTGACCAACTGTAACTGTACCAAATATAAAGCGAGCCTGGATCGTCTGGTTTAGCGTCTGCTGGTGCAATTGTGCATTCATTGATGCTGTCACTTGTACTTGCAGTTTTAAACGAATTATTTATTTATGCATTTAAAAATTTGTATATGAATTCAATTATTATAAATTCCCACTGTGCATGTTTAAAGATTTTTAATAAAAATTAATAAAAAAACAAAATTTTATTTTTTATTTTATTTTCAGGATTTCTTTCCAAAAATATTTAAATATGTTTCTATGCAAACATACTAATTTTTGAACTGAAACAACTGATATGTTTCACTGGAAACATATTTATATTCAGGTCGTTCAAAATCATGTTTTATTTTGAACATATTTATGTTTCGGTTCAAATATTTATTTTATTTGGATGTAGTAATTATTATGTTTCCATTAGAACATATTCCATTTTAAGAGGCAACATTAAAATGTTTCCGGGATATTATAATGTAAGTCAGAGCTCATTACAACACTGTTCAAGTCTCAATACAACCCTGTTTACAAATGATTTATCAGTCAATTATATATTATGTTTACATAAAATTCCAAACATACATGTTAATGCCTGCAAAATTATGTTTGGGAGAGCCCTTTTTTTTGCAGCGTGCATTATAGAATGTTACGATCCGCGTACTAACAAATGGACTTTGAAATCTCCAATGAATATATGTTCAAGCAGTTTTGGTGTAAGCGAGATCATTGAATCCCAAATAATGTTTGGTAACTTAATTAAGGAACGAAAAAACTTAGGAACGAAAAGCTTAGGAACCGAATTAATAATTTGGCATATTAATATTATTTCAATAAAAGTTTTTCAAAATGCAACCCTTAGTTTTCGTTTACAAATTAATCAATGCTACTAATTTCTCCAAAGCATAGTGATTATCGTAGATAAATAAATAAATGACATTTGTAAATAATGAAAAATAGGATTTGCTGGTTATCTTTATCCTGCTTAGATCTACTTATATAAATGTTGATATGTTATCTTGACAAAATCTCTTCAAGTGCAAATAATTTCTAATTTTCTAACAAAAGCTCAATATCAGAAAATGAAAGCCATATCAAAATGTTTCTGTTTGTATATTATCCTTATAAAAAAAAAAAACTATTTTCGAAAAATTCAATTTTGAATGAAAATTTCAAATTTTAGTAAACATTTTAATTTTTAGTGCAAATTGATATTTTAGGGATGAATTGAATTGTAAGTGAAAAATTTTAAATAAAAAATTGAATTTTCAGTGAATTGAAATATTAGAGAAAATTTTAAGATATTGTCGTAACGTGCTCAAGGTCCAGTCAGTACAAATTGGGTATTTAGTACCAACAAATAAAACAACAAACAATTGGCAAAATGCATTTCCGCGAGAATTCAGCACAACATAGAAATATACATGGGCAGAGAAGTCTGAATAAAATTATGTATATGTTTTTTTTAATACAATTTTGTGGTTTTTTCACAGAGAAACCTATTACACGACAAGATTCAGCAACCTTCGATAATTCACGAACGTGATTTTTCACAGAGAAACAGCTGTTTCACCTTGAGCACGTTAAGACAATATCTAAAAATTTTCACTAATATTTCAATTCACTGAAAATTCAATTTTTTATTTAAAATTTTTCACTTACAATTTAATTCATCAGTACTCAAAATATTTTCATTTCAAAAGATACAGGTTTTGTGCCTTCTGTAATGTTGTTTATCATGAACAGGCGCATTTTTATTACTTTAGACACCATCGTGTCAACGCTTTTCTATTACCCCCATTTTTTCGAATTTTAACCCTACTAATTACAAATTTTGACATACCGCGTGAACGCTCGAGAAAACTATTATACGCTCTTCGGCAAATAAGTTCCCCACAAAAAATGAGGTGAGGTCCTCAATAACGAAATTACCTCAGATCCACCCATTAAACATAATAATATATATACCCAATAAACATTGTTTCGATTGTATATAATTTGGATAACGTTTCGAATTTGTTACGATATCGTTAAATTTCTGTAGAATCAGTATTGAATTATTTTTCAAAAAAAGATGTCCAATGAAACAATTTAATAAATTTTAAAATTGGCAGAAATTTCTCAACTGTTAGAATCTTTTACAATTTAGCAACTGTTAGAAACTTTTACAATTTAGTAAGTAGGAAATATTTTTTGCTGGATCAATAGACTAATTTTGAATCCCAAACTAGGTAAACAATTTTGATGTTGTGGATGCTATAGAAATGCACCGCTCCATGAAAGATAATTTCAAGACAAATCAATTTAAATAGAATCGAAATTGAATAAGCTTTTCGAATTCGTTTCGATATATCGAAATTGAATAATTTGTCGAATTCATTTCGATATCGAGATTGAATCAATTTTCGAATTCGTTTCGATATCGAGAATTCATAAAATATCGATATCGTTACCGATAGAGCCATTTTTATCGAGAACGCTATCATTCTCGAATCGTTAACGATAGTCGAAAACGATAACAATGTTCGTTCAAACGATATCGTTTCGATATCGTTTGGTACGCTGGGTATACTTATATATATACAGTATACAATATATTTACAGTATACTGTTTTATTAAATTTTTTAAAGTTTTATAAGAAACTCAATTCAAATTTGTATCTAAAAAAATTAAATTAAAACTTAAGAACAATTTACCCTAATAGCGCACATACATTTTTGCATAGATTAGCAAAATTTACATTCCAAAGAATAGTTTTAACACAAGTGAAATACAATACTGTGGTTGCGGAATTCGACAGTCTGTGCTTTAGAGTTGTGAACTCAAAAACTATCAAGTTGCAATACAATAAACTGCAATTGCAAAATTTGGTAACTCAGTTGAATTTAGTCTGTATTTGCAACGCGTCCTTCAATCATCAAGAGAACTCTGTTTAAAATTACCGTATTTTCATGCATTGTGCACATTTTATTGCAGTTCAAATTTATTCTCAGTTAAATATTATTAAATATTTTTCATTATTCCATCATATAAAATCAGTATATAATTTAAAAATATTGAAATAATGGCTGCCGCATACATCAATTCAACTGACCCGACATCGACTATCGAAAGTGAGATCTTTAAATGTTCCGAGCATTCCGGACGTCTGCTCAACCGTATGTTCGATATTTTGAACGTGCAATTGGCATGCGATGTGGTATTAACTTCTAAAGACGATGGCACCCGGTGAGTTGCTTAATCGAACGGTAGAAATTTTGATTCTACCAAAGTAACACAATCAACTGAGAAAGTAAAAGTTATATGGCATAAAACTGTCCTATTAAATTCACTGTGTAAAGGTTTATTGAACTAATAATACAACTCGTATACAGAGACATTAGTGACTTCTGTGGCAGGAGCTACCCAACCTTAATACAGGTACCACGACGATTGCACGCCTGTTTTCTATGCACGAGGACGCGGATTTGAATCCAGCCTGCGGCAATATTTTTTTTAATTCATTTTTTTTTATTATTGTTAATATATATTATTTGAATGAATGAATTGCACATTATTAATGGACAGTAGTTTAGTCGAAGTGTACTGGCTTTGAAATCTGAAAAAAGAGAGTTCAACTCACCGCCCGGGCTTGGTAAAATAAAAATAATGTTTTTTCAATTATAAATAATATAATTAAATAGTATAATTAAGTTTAAATAATTTCAGTTCAACAAAACTATATAAAAATTTAATGATATTATTTAAAAAAAAATATAAATAATTTTTGTTTGTTTTTGTATTCATTGTATTGTATAAAAGTTGTAATAAGCTTCTATAAACCTTTTTAAAGTAATGAAATAGCATTTACACGACATCTACATAGCTTTTATATAGACATATACTGTATAGACTTACGCACTTTGAACTATATAGAAGTCGTATAACTACATTATGGGCCTTTATACAGGAAAAATTACTGAATAAGAATGTCGTGAAAAGCTTTACAATACATTTCTATAAGAGATTGTGCTACTTGGGCGGAGGTTCAGGAGATATAACTTAAATTTTATTGTTGTTTTCTAAACAGTGTAACTGCACATAGACTGGTTATGTCTGCGTCAAGCGAATACTTTTTTGACATGTTTATGGGACAATTGGGAGAGGCTAAAGTATCGAAAGTAACGCTGAAAGATGTAAATGGAGAAGATTTAAAAATGTTGGTGCAATACTGTTACACTGGCTGCATTGAGCTACGAGAAAATAATGTAAAGTCCTTGATTGCCGCTGCTAATATTTTACAATTGGATACTATAGTGATCGCCTGCATTGATTTTCTTGATCGTCATTTGAATCCATCAAATTGTCTTGGAATTACATTGTTTGCCAAGCAGCACTCTTTTGAAACACTGCAGTACAAGGCCGAAGATTATATTTGTGAAAATTTTATGCAAGTAAGTGTAATTTATTTTTATTATTTAAAATTATAATAAAACTGGTTTTCCGCTTTAATACTGAGGAACTTAGGCCTAGATCTCTCACCATTTGAGCTGTGAGTGTTACATGTGTGCGTAATTTGTTTAAAATTATTTTTTAATTATTTATTTTTTTTTTAATTTGAATAAAGTGTAATTTACCGAACGAAGTAAAAATAAATTGTCACGTCCTTAGAAATATAAAATCAAAAAATTTATATTGGAATTAAAAAAACCCATAAAAATGGTGTTTACTAAGCTCTAATAATTTAAACTTTACGACATTCGTCAACAGTGGATCCTCTCAGAATTAAAAAAACGAGCTTGGATCTAAGGTCAAAAATGAGGATACAATTGTCACCTTAAGCTACAAAGGGAGCTTCAAACGTAGATGAACTTTCTTACTTTCAAACTTACACGAAATCTCCCTAATGCATACACACAGAATATAGATTTGTTGCGCCAACCAACTCTTTGCCCAAACTTAATCGGTTCTCTAAAATTCTTAGTCGGTTGTTATTGTCAAAATGAAAAGAGTTCTAGTTTGTACTGCAACCAATTTCCAACTGTTTTAGAACATTTTAGTACAGATTTAGAACCATTAGGAGTGTGAATAGACTAATATTTCAAGTGTATAGGCTAAAATGGCCGTTCCGTAAGCAAATTTCTAAACCATTCGATTGAACCGAATGAAGTAGTTGGTACAACTAATTTTTTCATTCTTCCAACCTCATGTCAAAAGAGGATTTGTCTGTGTGTATGAATGCAGATGATCCCAAGGGTAGATCGATCCTGAAAATAATTATATGTACGACTTATCGATTTTATTTGAAGGGATGACAAATTATTTATTTTTCGCTATGGTCTATAAATCTTTAATATTGGAATTACTATTTTGATTACTTTTTGTAGGTTTGTAAAGCAGATGAATTCTTAGGTTTAAGCTATCTCGATGTGCGTAAACTATTGGCAAACGACAACATCGAAGTAGATTCCGAGGAAATTATTTTTACTAGTATAATGACATGGATTGAATACGACAAAGAAAATCGTGAAGAACATATTTTTGAATTTCTTTCCGATTCGGTGAGAATGCGAGAGTTGAGCCCGTATTTTCTTTGCAAATATGTGGAGCCGGTTTGCAAGAAAATTGAATGCAAAGAAATGGTTTTAGATACTCTTAAATGGCATTTGATACCAGAGAATAGATTGAATTGTGTACTTCTTAAAACGCGAAAACATTTCAACACAATGTTAGCGATTTTTGGTGGAGTGCGTATTTAAATTATCCATATTCTATATATATATATTAATAACTTTGTCCATTTATTTAGAAAACTGGAATTTATCTACAGCGCTATTGTTGTCAATCGAACAAGTGGAGCTTGTTTAAACATTACTCAACGATTTCCGTATCTGAATTTGGTACCGCGGTAATGGAAAATAAAATAATTATTGTCGGTGGAATAAAAACTGATAGTGTATTGCATACAATATGCAGTCTGGACATTAACAATAACGATTGCACACAATTAAGTGAAATGAGAAGGAATTGTCGAGTGATGGATGTCGCTGTAATTGATGAATTGTTGTATGTAGTTGGCTATTGTAATGAACATATAAATTATTATGGTCATTATAAAACTACAACATGTGATAGGTAAAGTATCGAAATTATTTGACAGTATTGAAGGTATGTGAGAGTTTATCTAAATTTGAGGATTAAACTAAATTGCTGGAAGTTATCGGCAATGCAGTTTTTAGCATTGCATTAAACATTGCATGACCGATACTTCCAGTAATTTAGTTTAACTTTGAAATTTGGACAAACTCTAAATTCATAGATTTTAAATTTAACTGGAATGAGTTTGTTTCATTTACCATTAATCCAGTTACGAGAAAAATTATTAGTTTTTTAAACATACAAAATCTACTAAATCTAATTTCTAACACCATTCCAAAACAAAAAAAAATGTATGTAGATGGAATCAATCGACGTATGCATGGAGCTGTGTTCCCGGAATGTTGACTCCGCGACGGAATCATGGCTTGGTTGTACTTGATGGTCTTTTATATTGTATTGGAGGACATATTAAACAACTGGTGATAAATTCGGTAGAATGTTATGATCCACGTACCAATTTATGGACTGAAAAAGAACCAATGACTATAACTCCTCGACTTTTTGGTGTAAGCAATATCAATTGCATCAACGTTTTCTAAATAATTGTAGAACAATCTGTATGTAGGTCGCAGCAGTAAATGGTCATATTTACGTCGTTTTCGGAATGTGTGAAAAAAGAGTTGAGCGGTATGATCCCATCAGCAATAGCTGGACTTCTGTAAATAATGCGGACTCATTTTTTCTACAAATATTTTGTAATATTTATATTTTAGGTTTGTTCCTTGATTATTCCAATGGATGTTGTAAGATGTAGTGTATTTGATGATCTTTTAATAGCGTCTGATAGTTATGGAAATGTGCAGGAATATGATCCAAATACAAACCAGTGGAAAGTACTTGGTAAATTACTGGAAAGCCCCGAGCCCCTACAAAATATTATTACACTTAGAAATTAATAACAACATGTTTTAAAATCAATTAGCGTATTCACAGTTCGTCATATTTTAGACTGATATTCGTAACAAATGATATAAAGTGACACAAAAACGTTATTTTTTGTTGCATCCCTTATAAAAGTGAAATACCACAACTGTTGTATTTGAGAGTAGCCTTGCGACATGTTTTTTGGTGTCGGATTTTGTAAAATAAAGATATATTGTTAAATTTAAGATAAATAGTGCGTTAATTTTTTTAATTTTCTTTTCAAATCGAGACATACTTATGATTATTTGAAACAAACCCCTACAACTATAAAAATCAACTGCATTTATTGAATGAAACATTTAAACAATCAAAAAAGTTGTATTCATAGTGTAATTGCTGTACTGTCGTATATATACAATTTCTTACGAATACCATTAAACTGTGAAAACGCTAAATATTTGAGTTTTGTGGTCATTTGACATAATTTTTAGTTAATTAAGTACAAACTAAATGTGAAATTTAAAATTAAATAATCATTTATAACATTCTTACATATATATTTTATATTATCTTAACACAAGTCGTTTCAATTTAATGAGGATTATTTTTTTTATTTAAGTTATTTAAAGAAAATAATTTGAAGAATTATTAGGATTATTTAAAAAGAAAAACTCAAATTAATTTATACGAATGCAACACTGGCGCCAGTGTTTCGAATTTCGAACTTCTTGTGAGAATTTTTTTTTATTCGCTCTCGCATTTAGTTGCGACAGATAGTATTGCAATTTAAACTGTTTTGCTTGTTTGTTGAGGTAGGAAATAAATAATAAAAAATACATACTCAATTCATCTATAATAATGAAAAACTTTAAAAGTTATTTAATTTATATAAAAAAAACTTCATAACATAACTGAATTCAGAATACAAAATTTTGCTTTTTTATATTTTAAGTTTTTTTTTTGTGTTGCTGTACAACAAGATTGGGGATTGCCTATGCAACCCAGGTGTAAACATCAATATAATTAGGGGATTCCACCAGTTACCACTGTAGATAACAGGGTAGAAAAATGCATTTTTTTTTTGTAAGCTTACAGTGTTAACGTTTTAGTCCGACTGAAATGCTTTTTTAGTATTATATTTTGAGTTAGTATATTTAAAGGTTAACTGTTTTATAAATTTTTATACCCTACACTAAGAGTGAAAGATTATAATCAGTTTGGTACGCCGTTTGTAACACCCATAAGGAAGTGTCTCCGATATAGAAAAGTATATATATTCTTGATCAGCATGACCTCCTGAGTCGATTTCGCGATGTCCGTCTGTCTGTTGAAATCTTTATTACAGAAAAACTAGAAGAGATAAATAAATGAAACTTTTAATTTAGATTACTTATATATCTACGCTGTCTGTCAGTGAAAATGGGCATGATCAGCCTATTGTAACCTGTAAACCGTCCACTTATATTCAAATACCTCAATTTTACTGTATACGTACTTAGGTAAACTTTTTTGGTCAAATATATATTGACTTCATGCTCAAATACATGAAAATAATGTTTTCCCGTGAAACGACGTTTGGTTTAAAAAAAATCAAAATTCGGTACACCTACCCATTTGTAAATATGGGTATCAATTGAAAGAAAATTCTTCAGCGATTGAAAGTTTGTAGTTATTTTCAGGATTCGTATTCCCTGGTGACCTATATACCACTTTGAATTGTAACCACACAATGGTGTAGGGTATGTATAGTCGGCTGAGACCGACTATAATTTTGATAATCCCATCATTATAACACCTACTATAACAAATCCCTGCTTTAAAATTTCCCATGTGATCTAACCTTCTCAATATTGATGATTGCTACAAAAAGTAAATTTTCAAAATGTTGATTTATTTTTGAAATCGACTTTAAAAGTAAACAAATTTTTCATACATTATTATTTTCTTGTTACCAATAAATAAAAAATATTATCCATCTTTAAATTGTAGTCGATTTTTGATATAAATTTATATGAAAGACTTGTAAAAAAGCTGCCTATTAAAGCCTTACATTACACATTGATTATTGGATAGGCTGTTTGCAAAAGATCAAAAAAGTAGAATTTATTTGATTTCAAATTTTCTATGAATATGCTGTATTATGTTTTAAAACTTTAATAACAATTTAATTAAGTTTTCAGAATGTCCATAACAATATAAAGAATTTTTGTGTATAGTTCTCTCGTATATTTTCCAAATACCTTTTCACTTTTATCGACAGATAAATTTCAAATAATAATACAAAAAATATTTTTATTTTGATTACTATTTTTTTTGATTATTACATCACTAACTACTTTTTTTTGTTAAATAATAAAGTATTATTTTGTGTAACGCCACACTGCAACCCTGGTCAAGCACAACTCGATTTGTTTATATTTAAATTTTTTATATCGCTTATTGCGCAGTTTTCTTGAAGCAGGAATATCGAGTTGGCGCACATCGGTTATCGTGAAATATCATACTTTGAAATAAATTACAACTATGGCGGCATCATCAACAGCAGCAAGTATCATCACGGCAGACCCGTCTTCGACTACACAAAGTGAGATCTTTGAATGCTCCAAGCATGCTGGTCGTGTCCTCAATCGGATGTTCGGTCTTCTGGAGTCACTACTGTTATGCGATGTGGAGCTAATTGCCGATGATGATGGAACCAGGTGAGACTGAACATTTTTTTGTCACTCTATCTTTCCGCAATGAAAATGGCATAGAAATTAATGCCTGTGACTACACGCAAAGAATAAACTAACCACCACAGACTAGTGATCTTATCCGAGCGGCTGAAAGTCGTGAAATTTCAACAGCCACCGCCGCTTCTTTTCTCTGCAGCCGTCGCCGCCGACGAATATGCCTCGGCTAAGATCACTGCCACAGACATGGTTTGACGGCATCATTTAAGTACACTTGAAACTCGATTATTGGATTTTGGTTCATATGGCCTTCTTTAGGGATGTCCAATTCACTTTTCGCAATCGACAGCGCACGCAATTGTGTGCTGGGTGCTTGGTATTTTCGGTCGAAGATAGCGGGGAATGCGTCATTGTTTACTGCGGTTGCTCTCAAAGTTCTTATTGTAATATTGTTGCATATTTTCTGGACATTTATTTGTTCTAAGATATTTTGTATTAGCTTTCCCACTAAGTTTAGGAACTGATTTCGTCAGAATATGCAATTGTAAAATGATTTTTGTCTAATTACTTTATATTTACAAGAGATTTTTACATATGTTCATTTTTTTTTATTTTGTTTTAAGATCTATAAACTTATTTTTTAAAAATTAATGTTTTTTTTATTAAAAATAAGGAAGCCGTAAGGGGAGAACTTTACTTTATAGGAACGGTCTCAAAAAAAAAAATAAAAAATTACAAAAATTGTTCTCGAAAAACAACAATTTTTTTGGCGCCCGCCTCCGTGGAACCGCCCATAAATCGAAAACCGACTGATGTCATAAGTGGTTTTTGAATTTTTACGAAGTGCTCGGGGCAAACAAAAAAAAAAAAAGAAATTGTCACACCTTAAAAAAAAAATTACAAAGTGACCTCAAGGTCACGTGGGGCAAGGTGTTTTAAGGAAGGTGAGGAAAATGTGGAGAAACTAAAAACACATATTTCAAATTTTGAAATATTTTCTGTATACAAAAGTTTGTGCGATATTTGTTTTTATATAAGTTTTCTGTAAATTAAAGTCAATTTATTTGTTTTTGTTTACATTTGAAATGATTTTTTCTGATTTGCTTTTATTAAATAATTTAAATGACATAAAATTTGTCTATAAACTATATTTTGGCTATATTTTTTAATAGAGACAACGAGGACCCGTCGCACATTTGAGCGAGGATGTACCCCTTGATGTGTACAAATGTGTTAAATCGGTTATGCGGCGTTTAAATACACATGCTCGAAATTTTTGAATATCCCTTCCCCTCGGCCAAGTGTGCAAGGGTTCATAATTAGTAAATCTTGGACAAGCTCGCCCACACTCTACTTGGCGATTAACATGATTTTTTCATCGATATTTGTAACTACTTCAGGTAGTTTTAATTTTAAAAATATTGGTTATATGGGATGTTTCACGCCACGGACATGTCTGAACCCCTACTTCAAAAGCTGAAGCAGTAGATGTCGTGGCAGTTGGGGGCATAAAAATGGCAATAAATGGGAGTTCCGGAACAGTTGACACCTCAACGATCATGTGGCTATTTTTGAGATGCAACTTTACTGGTGCGGTAGATTTAACATTAATATATTTGAGACACGCGACAATGAGGACAACATTTTGGTACACCAGACGGATATAAATACGAACTATTTTTTCGGGGTTCAATAAATTCGCGATGATAGAGTGCACCCCATATTTCTTCATCTAAAGATTGCGGAAAACGTGAAATTTTCATTTACCGCAACTGGTCACACTGGTCACGTTTACGTATATAATTGTATTTTGAATACCTTAGGGGTTATTAGTTCCTAAACTGTTCTATATAAGTCACTTGTATAGGAGATGGGCGTGTCCGTTGACCGATTTGGCTGTTTTTTTTATTAAACTCGGAACTAACTTTTGCTAAAACATAATAAAACACAATACAGAACGACAATGATAAATCGACAGATAATTTCCCTCACTAACTATGCCTCCTAAGCGGCGTTACAATATCTACACAAACTTAATATACCCTGTGGCTCTAACCTTTATGTAGTGTAAAAAAACACAAAAAATATTGGATTTTTATTATTCGACCTTATTTGCCAACGAGGGTAAAATAGTTTTTTCAATAGTTCACACGGTATGACTAAATATGTAATTGGGTTCAAATTCGCAAAAACAAGGGTTGTGGGACGATGGTGTCGATGCACAAAAATGTGCCTGTTCTCACAAGCAGTAAATCCATACATTTTTTTCCGTATTTTCTTAACTGAGATATTTATAAACTTCATTTTTTTTCTTATTACCATTCTTTTTTTATTACCTTATTATATAAGAAAACAAAACATAAAAAATAAAGACTAAAATAGTATTTTGGTACAAATTTTGAAGTTTCCACTTAACCCCAACATATTTCAACAAGTCCGAAATTGAGCTGTTTTGTTAAATCGTACCAAAATCAAATAAAAGGCATATAAATGATATTCTGTTAATGCAAAAAGTTAAAATGTGAATTCCTCCAAATGCATTTTATTGCATCCAGACTCCCCTATATTTTTTCTCTGAATATATTAAACAAAAATCCATTTTATCCATACAAAAAGCATTTATCGTCATAAATTGAACTGGAATTATTTTTTTTATATATTAAAATTTGTTAAAACTTAGATATATCTAAACATATAAAACCGAAACTGATTAAAATCTGGTTTTATTATTTTATGGTTTCGTTTTCTTGTCAGAATAAATTCACATCGACTTGTTTTATCTGCGTCGAGCGATTACTTCTTGGCCATGTTTACGGGAAATTTGCGCGAATCTAAGGAATCGCAAATAACGCTGAAAGAAATAAATGGTGAAGATTTACAGAAGTTGGTGCAATTCTGTTACACTGGACGCATCGAGCTATGTGAAAACAATGTGGAATCCTTGCTATACGCTGCCAATATGTTGCAGTTTGATACTGTGGAGACTGCATGTAGTGATTTTCTAGATCGCCATATGCATCCGTCAAATTGTCTCGGAATTTCATTTTTTGCTGAAAAACACGGCCTGAAATCATTACAGAAGAAGGCTGAAGACTATACCTGTGAACATTTTATGGAAGTAAGTGAATTTATCGTTATAATAATGCTTTTTTGCATTCCTAAATCGTTTCTATGGAATATAACCGAAATTAACATACCGTGTTTTTTCGGTGTCACGCATAGAAATCTTAGTTCGACCGTGTGTCACTAATTTAAATACATGTTAAACATCAAATTTAATAAAAGTCAATATTAATTTTAATTTCATAAATTAATCTCCTGATCATGTATCTTTTTATTATCACTGACTACAATTCGTGCTAATTTTGTTGTTTGAGATGCTAGCAACATAAAAACTCTGAAAGCGAACATACTCATTCCAGAATAGCTTATTTGGGTGCTATGAGTTCACCTTCTCAAGATATGGATTT
Source organism: Dryomyza anilis (assembly GCA_951804985.1). Taxonomy (NCBI): domain Eukaryota; kingdom Metazoa; phylum Arthropoda; class Insecta; order Diptera; family Dryomyzidae; genus Dryomyza; species Dryomyza anilis. Next base: position 9,561,159 of record OX638133.1, read on the forward strand.
GTTTTCCTGTTTCGAGTAAAAGATTTATATTGGTGCAACCACTTGAAGACGTTCAGTATTGAGATGAACTCATTGTTTGGCAAGTAGATCTGCCATAAATTTATGTAAATAAAATATTCTAAAATTTAATAACATTTGTCAGAAATAACCGAAGTTTATGTTGTTTATTCCAAATTGCTAGTATTTACAATGAAATACAAAAGAAATGAGATCGAAAGTTCAGATCTGTAAAAAGTTAAAGTCCAAATTATGTAGAAAAACAGATGAATTGCTCAGAAACTTTAGACAATCTCAAAAAACAGAATATGATGTCGTGATAAGAATCGTGTAGTCCATTGGAAAATCATCATATCGTGGATAAATAAAAAAAGGCCTCCATTTGCTGTATAGTCAAAGTGAATGCATATTGACAAGAGTTCTCAACTCATTATTTCCTCTACCGGCGTTAAACTTATTGCACCAAATATGTTTTTTGACAAAAATTCCACACAATCTGATCTTTGGTGCAGCGTCATCAAAACAAAGGTAGACGTGTTCAGTTGAATTATCTTTATAAAATCATACTCTTTCGTATAGTACGAAAATGTTGCCTGTGGGACACGTCTAACCTGAAACACTTTTAACTTAAAAGTCGATGCCCATCCTAAATTATTTTAGAATTATGTTTCGCCCATCACTTTCGAGTATTTTAGAGTATCTCGGAACCATGATAGCTATTTAAAAAAAATGTTTGATCTAAATTAAAAACTTCGAATTAACATGGAACCTGCTTGGTTTTCTTTTTGTCGATTTTTTTTTGTATTTTAAAATAATAAGAATATGTAACATGTTTTTCTGGTATCAAAAATGTAGTCAAATATACACCCAGTGAAGAATGAACATTTCATTTTGAGTTTTATTAAAAAAAAAAAGGTGAGAATGAATGATACCGAACCAGTGTCAGTACGATTTATGTTTTGTTATTAACTACTGATATTTCTAACTAAAACAAAACATATCTATTTTCCTTTTATGTAGGTATGTGAAACAGATGAATTTCTAAAATTAAGCGACATCGAATTACGCAAACTATTTTTGAACGAAGACATTATGGTCGATACTGAGGAAATTGTTTTTACTAGTTTAATGAAGTGGATTGAATACGACAAAGAAAATCGTGAAAAATATCTATATGAATTTCTATCCGATGCAGTGAAATTGTGGCGACTGGAGCCATCTTTCATTTACAAACACGTGAAGCCAGTATGCAAGACAACCGAAAGCAAATTAATTATTTTGGAAGCAATGCAATGTCATTTCCTACCTGAAGAAAGATTGAATATCGATCGCTACAAAGGGCGAAAAACAAATACTGTAATGGCCATTTATGGTGGAGTGCGTTGAGTTGAATGCAAATTTTATAAATGACATTATTAATTTTTGTCATTTATTATTTAGGATAGTGGAATTTCTCTGCAGCGATACTGTTTGCAAAAGAAAAATTGGAGCTTGTATAAAAGTTATTCACAACCTATATTATATAGTTTTGGCGTCGCCGAAATGGGGAGCAAAGTTTTTATTGTTGGTGGTGACCAAAATAATCAAACGACAAATACCCTGTATAGTTTGGACATCAAAACAAGTGATTGTGTGAAATTGAGTTGCATGAGCACTAGTCGTCGATCGATGGGTGTCGCAGTGCTTGGTGGAATGCTCTATGCAGTAGGGGGATACGATGATAATACTATTGTTAACGGATCAATGAAAACAGTGGAAAAGTAAATAGTTGAAGACTTTTTGAGACATTTAAATTAGTAACAATTCATATAGATGGAATCCGACGACGGGTAATTGGAGCAATGTTTCACCAATGATACAAACTCGAGTTAATGTACGAGTTATTCCGCTGAATGGACTTTTGTACGCAATTGGTGGATATAATCAGCAATGTCTTAATTCGGTGGAATGTTATGATCCACATACTAATGCATGGACTGTAAAGGCACCTATGAATATAACTACCAGTCATTTTGATGTAAGCAGAATAAATGTAATCATTAATATTTATTAACTAAGTATACAAAAACATGTAGGTCGCAGCTGTTAATGGTTATATCTACGCTGTATGTGGATCTCCAAAGTTCAAAGTTAAGCGTTATGATCCTGTCACCAATATTTGGACTTCTGTAAAATTATTTAATTAATTCATTATTCAAATATTCGTTAATATTTATATTTTAGATGTGTTGCATAAATGTTTCAATGAATAATGTAAAATGCACTGTTCTATGTGGTCGTTTGATATTGACTGGAGATTGTGGAAATGTGCAAGAATATGACACAAATACAAATAAATGCAAAATTCTTGGACAACAACAGCCATTCCAAAGTACACTACATGGTCTCGTTACTATTAATTTAAATATTTAACCAGACATTTATAATAAGAATATTTTGGTTTATTTCAGTATTACAACGAATAAATATTAATTATTAATTGAAATACATATTAACATTTAATTGGAATCGTCTATTATGTATGCATGCGGGGATTAAATAGAATGAATTTCAATTGTTTTATCTATATATATAAATCTCTTGATCCGTCTGTTGCGCTGTCTGTCGGTCTGTCTGTTCCAGCATCTAAACCGTTGAACCGATTTGAAATTTCACAATTTGAAATTTTGCAACAAAAAAACCAAAGTATTAAAACTAAAAAACAAAAGCAATAAGAAAACACACAAAAACAAGCAATAACAAAAAGCAAAAACACAAAATCAAAAGCACAAACAAAAGAAAAACAAATGAAAGAGCAAACACAAAAGTAAAACACATTAACAGTATTAAAACAAAAACACAAAAAAAACTAAATAAAAAATAAAGAAAGCAAACACAAAAAGAAAAGCGAAAATCCAAAATCAAAACGCAAAACATAAATTCAAAAGCAAAGAACAAAAGCAAAGACAAAAAAAACACAAAAATAATAACGCAAATTTGAAAAACACAAAATCAAACGCAGAAAAATCAAAATAAAAAAATAAAACAAAACAAAAACAAACAAAAAAATCAAATGTAAATCCAAAAAATAAACACAAATCTGAAAAAAGTAAAAATCAAAAAATCAAAAACAAATAAAAACAGTAGCAAAATCAAACAGAAAATCGCGAGAATGAAAAAATAAAGCCAAAAACACAAAAATAAAAGCAAAAAAAAAAAAAATTAAAATCACAAATACAAAAAAAAAGACAGAAGCAAAACATAAACACATTTCAAAACCAAATGCAGCATGTAAAAACCCAAATTAAAAAAATGATGAAAAACGCAATAGCAAAAATAAATGCCACAAATCGAAATCAAAAGTAAAATCTCAAAATTTAAAAGCTAATGACAAGAAAAATACTATAGCAGATATAAAAACGAAAAAAAATAAAAAACAAGCTTCATTTCGACTGCGAACCAGCATACGTTTTAAATATTTTTTCCTATAAAACACATATTTTTTTCAATACACATATCTTGGAGAAAAAATCCGATGCGAAGCCCGGGTACAAAATACTAGTCGAAAATATATTGACTATATTAACTTGGGTATAACTATTTCTGTATTTCCAACGACGAAAAAAATCCATCGAATGAAGTTAATATATTATTTAAATTTAATGCTATTTGAATTTGCAAAAAAATACGTCACTCTCGCTTAACAACAGTCTTTCGTATCGAAATATAAAATATGGGTATTAGAATTATTGGTGCCTAACTTTAAATCAATTTTAAATTTATGATCAACTTTTTTTTTTGAATAATTTGATTTTATTTTTGATCAAGCATCAATAAACCTTTCTATTTCTGCATTATAATCGCTGATTTAGAAATAACCATTTCTGCAAAATACTGTGAGCTGACATAGAGCTGTCACAGCAAACTACATAATTATATTGCAATTATAGCCATTAAAGTATCTGACACATCCATGACCGATTTTGCCAACATGACGGACATTGTATAGTCTCTGGCGGTTAATTATTTTGCGTTCGATATTCGGCATCGTTGTTTTTGGCTTACAGCGTATGTCGCTTGCACAATAATTTCAAATGTTTCCTGCAAATTTATGCAAAAACAGGCCATGCGGTCTTTTGAGATGTCCTGCTGCTGCTGTGATGTCACACGCCAGAATAACAAATGGGCTACAATTTGGATGCTTGGAATGCCCGCAAGCCAGTCAGCTAGTCGTCGAGTTAAGATAAATCAGTGCAGCGTATCGATGGTCGTTCATGTTTATGTGCTGACCGCAGGACATATTCTTAATTACGTTGCCTTTATCGTCCTTCAGTTTGAGTGCATGGAATAAAGCAGCGTTAGAATGTTGTAATTCGAATCCGCAACCGCTTAAGTGGCATGCAATTCAATTGAATTCATTGCGAAATGAATTTAGTTTTGTAACAAAAATTGTTACATATGGTACCTAGTAGTTTTCAGTTCCATCATGCATGTAGCCAACATAGAATTGCAAAAGTTTAGAGCACTTTGAGAGTTCTCTTTTTTTTTCTCATACTTTTTAATTTAGTTGCAGGGTTTTTCCTTTTTTTTTCTACATAAATGTTTTATTTTTCTTGTAAACAATTTTATTAATTTAGACTAAGCATTATTAGGTATATATAACAGTTTTTACACGGATAGAAAAGATTTGTTTGAATGTAATTAAAAAGTAATACGAAATTACCATACATGTATTAGGAATGAAATGTAATTAAATTATAATCGAAATTGAATTTATTTTTGTTCACGTGTAAACATTATTATATTGTCCAGCAGAATCTGTCAAATTTACCATAAATATGTTCAATACCAACACAAAATTTTAATTGCATTTGAATAAACTGTTTCTTGGCAATTTACTTGGTTAAAACTATGTTTCGAAGCACAGAAAATGCTAATAAAATCTAAATACAACGTATGTTCGCAACGCTCGTCTTAATTCGATAATTTATCGACTGATGAAGTTGGCAACGTTGTGCACCATTTTCTACCAACGTCATCTTTTGTCATCGTTTGAACATATTGATGTTTAAAAACAAACAAAAAAGGAATTGGATTTACTTAAATAAATATATTCTTCCAACATTCTTCTTGTATACGAAGTTGGCACTCGTTGAGCAGAATTTTCTACCTACGTCTCTTTTGTCGTCGTTTGAAGTATGTATAGGGTCATTTTAAACATACTGATGTTCGAAAAGAAACAAAAGAATGAATTTTTGTATATAAAGTTGACATCGTTGATCGGCATTTTCTGCGTACGTGTCTTTTGTTGTTCGTTGAGAAAACGTGTTCGCGTCGGTAATAATTTTGTTATTTGTAAATTAAATAAATATATAAATTGTGATATAAAATATACATTTCACATTATTATACATTTTCACATTTTTCACATTAGTTTCAGAAATTATATACTCTGTTACTAGAGTATATAATTTCTGAAACTAATGTGAAAAAACCACAAATAAAAATCAGTTTGAACATAGCTAGTGTTTCGATTTTCAAACAGAATTAGGCAAGTTTTTTTACATAAGACTCCGTGAATTCATTGCCTACGCTATGTGCTATATTTAAATATGTTTCTATGCAAACATACTACTTTTTGTACTGTAACAACTGATATGTTTCACTGGAAACATATTTATATTCAGGTCATTCAAAATCATGTTTTAATTTGAACATATTTATGTTTCGGTTCAAATATTTATTTTGTTTGGATGTAGTTATGTTTATGTTTCCATTAGAACATACACCATTTTAAGGGGAAACATTAAAATGTTTCCGTGATATCATAATTTAAATCAGAGCTCATTACAACACTGTTCAAGCCTCAATACAACCCTGTTTACAAATGATTTATCAGTCACTTATATATTATGTTTACATAAAATTCCAAACATTAATGTTTGCCCTTTTTTTGCAGCGTGTAGATAACTAAAAAAAGCATTAGAACGATAAAATCAAAGAAAGTTTAAGTATCGATGTTGAATATAATATAAAAATATCAAATTCAATAAAATCATGGTAATGGAAAATTTAACCTGAATTATATTTTCTCGCTCATTGAGTCCACCATTGAGTTATATTTTACTTTGTAACCAGCCATAAACATCGATGGCTACTAATCTCTTTTTCAAGTTAACCTTCTAATTGCTACTCTTATTATTTTGACTTTGTAACATTTTTCGTAAGCTTTCCTACTGCTGGCCCTCTTCGTTGACTTAAGCAATTTCTTCACACACACACCATTGCTATAAAATATAAGAAGAATGTCGACGATGCCGTTAACCCAATTAGCCATTGACGCTTTTCCTGCTGCAACATTAACAATTTCGAAGCACAGAAAATGCTAATAAAATCTAAATACAACGTATGTTCGCAACGCTCGTCTTAATTCGATAATTTATCGACTGATGAAGTTGGCAACGTTGTGCACCATTTTCTACCAACGTCATCTTTTGTCATCGTTTGAACATATTGATGTTTAAAAACAAACAAAAAAGGAATTGGATTTACTTAAATAAATATATTCTTCCAACATTCTTCTTGTATACGAAGTTGGCACTCGTTGAGCAGAATTTTCTACCTACGTCTCTTTTGTCGTCGTTTGAAGTATGTATAGGGTCATTTTAAACATACTGATGTTCGAAAAGAAACAAAAGAATGAATTTTTGTATATAAAGTTGACATCGTTGATCGGCATTTTCTGCGTACGTGTCTTTTGTTGTTCGTTGAGAAAACGTGTTCGCGTCGGTAATAATTTTGTTATTTGTAAATTAAATAAATATATAAATTGTGATATAAAATATACATTTCACATTATTATACATTTTCACATTTTTCACATTAGTTTCAGAAATTATATACTCTGTTACTAGAGTATATAATTTCTGAAACTAATGTGAAAAAACCACAAATAAAAATCAGTTTGAACATAGCTAGTGTTTCGATTTTCAAACAGAATTAGGCAAGTTTTTTTACATAAGACTCCGTGAATTCATTGCCTACGCTATGTGCTATATTTAAATATGTTTCTATGCAAACATACTACTTTTTGTACTGTAACAACTGATATGTTTCACTGGAAACATATTTATATTCAGGTCATTCAAAATCATGTTTTAATTTGAACATATTTATGTTTCGGTTCAAATATTTATTTTGTTTGGATGTAGTTATGTTTATGTTTCCATTAGAACATACACCATTTTAAGGGGAAACATTAAAATGTTTCCGTGATATCATAATTTAAATCAGAGCTCATTACAACACTGTTCAAGCCTCAATACAACCCTGTTTACAAATGATTTATCAGTCACTTATATATTATGTTTACATAAAATTCCAAACATTAATGTTTGCCCTTTTTTTGCAGCGTGTAGATAACTAAAAAAAGCATTAGAACGATAAAATCAAAGAAAGTTTAAGTATCGATGTTGAATATAATATAAAAATATCAAATTCAATAAAATCATGGTAATGGAAAATTTAACCTGAATTATATTTTCTCGCTCATTGAGTCCACCATTGAGTTATATTTTACTTTGTAACCAGCCATAAACATCGATGGCTACTAATCTCTTTTTCAAGTTAACCTTCTAATTGCTACTCTTATTATTTTGACTTTGTAACATTTTTCGTAAGCTTTCCTACTGCTGGCCCTCTTCGTTGACTTAAGCAATTTCTTCACACACACACCATTGCTATAAAATATAAGAAGAATGTCGACGATGCCGTTAACCCAATTAGCCATTGACGCTTTTCCTGCTGCAACATTAACAATTTATTTCACTGTACGTCGCTCGCTCACATTGACTCTGATGGTGGCCCTTCAGCGGAAGTGGCCATCAGCAAGAAAATAAAACAGCAGCGTTAAGGAACCTTTCACCATGTTGTTGCTGCTATTGTGGCAGGACATCAAAGTGTGCGCATACACGCACGCAAAAGAGTCCTTTCTCACTCGGTTCCGGTTAATTTTTAATGTGCATGAATTTCGCTTTTTTCCCACTAACTGACTGGATGACTGACTGACTGACTTGCTGGCTTTTGGATTACAAAACATAATATGTATAATAATGGGGTCCTTTTGTTGCTGTTACTTCGTAGCTCGTAAAATTACGCATTAACATTCCATTACGCTCGTAAATGAGGTGAATGCTTAACGCAAGAGAGCACTAAGCGTTTTTCTTCGCTAGAGACTATTTAAAAGTTATATGTTTGAGAAACGCACAAAATAATGAATTTTTTTTAGGTAATTTTCGATGATGATACTGAAAATTGCAATATACGTTACGATGTGCATCCGATAGATCTTTTCGAACAGCCCTATTCTGAAGTCCAGCGTTAAATTGAATACGAAAATACGGCACGATAAATGCGGGATTTTTCAATTTAATTTATTTTTTATTAATAAAATATCGACTTACGAATTTCGAAGTTGCATTCCGCACAGATTGTAGAATAGCATAACATTCGAATTCATTGCGGAGACTCAGATTTCTGCAACGATGGTCTTCGTAATATTGGTGATTATGATTATAAAAAAGAGTACACAAATTACGTTGTACACCTACAAAAAAGTACGCATAAAAAAATATAACTGATAGAAAAAATATGTTTTTAAAAAATTGCGTTAAAAGTCTAGAAAAAATCACTCTTAAAACCCTACTCTGGACAATTCTAAATAAATATTCCCATAAATTACTTTTGGGAGAAATAAAAACTTTGTATGGAATTTCATTTGGTTCTTCTAAATTGAAACATTAATAAATTTTTAAATAAGTAAATTTATAATATAAATTTTAAAAAATAATAAACTCCCTTGAACTTAAGTTCTACATTAAAAAAAAATTAAAAAAAAAACAATAAGACAAAAAATAAGAATGCTTCTAAATGCAGAATGGCAAAACTTTTATGCTGCAAACTAAAAATTTCTGTTCTACATAAAAATAAATAAATAAAAAATCTACCGAAAGAAATAAAATGTTCTGTCAAAAAGTTGACATTTGTGCTTTTGATGTGATTTCTGCGGCTTTGGTTTAACATTTCGATTTTATTTCGATTGTATTTCTTTAACTTTTCATTGCAAAAACAAACCAAGAAAGTTTTTGCATCTCAAATAAGATTTGCAACTATTTAGCGAATACTTTGTGCCAGTTAAAAAGCTGCAAACAAATTCGATACAATGCAAGTAGTAGCGCAAAATAAAAAAAAAATAGAAATGTATTATTTAAAATAGAAAATTACGCTGCATAGTCTTGGGCGCCGCACAGTGGCACAACAATCATCTAAAACAAATTAAATATCAATGGAAGTTTATTTTTTTACTTTTCATTCTGTAGTTAAAGAAATTAATTCACCTGTAAAATTCTTTCCCGACAATTTTTCCCTGAGATAATTTATTGGTGTAACAATGCTTCTTTCCCAGAGACTTTCCGGCCTGTACTTATGCACAAAATTTCTTTCCTAATCAATTCTGTTTGAATTAATTTTCTCCAAACAATTCTTCTCCCAAGAAATTAATAAAATTCGACACAAATTAAATTTTTAACTTTAGTTTTATTTTTTGCTTTCGTTTGTTCTTCAAAGGATTTAATATAAATTCAAGAAAAATATTGTTTTAGGGTTCGAAAATGATGGGGAAAAATTATCCAGCACCGAAACGTCAAATGCATTCAACTGCAATACACATCTTCTAAAAACTGAAAATTCTACATAGTAAATTTCCATAATTTATTATGAAACATATTCATTGACAATTAAAAGTAAATTTTAAAATTAAAAAAAAAGCTATTTGATTTTTTTGACATTTTATTCATTGTGAAAATTGTCAAAATGTCTATTAAAACGCATAAATATTACTCGAAAAGGTAAAACAAAACAAATATGAATTCTGCAAAAGGTATAAAAATTTCTCTGACAGTTTTTTTTTTTTAATTTACAAAAACAACGACAAAATTACCAAGTACCCAGTAGTAAATTTGTCCAGGCCTTGCCAGTAGAAGCCCTACTATAACAAATTCTTATCATGCTCAATACACATTCTGCCATCACTGAAGCTAGTGTAATTCCAGCTCACCTTCTAGAGAATCAGTGTCAATTGATTTGGTGACTATTTCTAATATTTTTCAAATACAAAATCAAAGCGCTGTTAGCTCACCTTCTAATGGAATGCTAACAGTAAGGAGTCAAACTATTTTCTGAGGCCTTCTGAGAGCCGTTCTCTGAGAAACGTATAGGGACGTCCTACAAAAATGTTCATTTCATATAAAAAAAAGAAGAAATGAAATCATTTAGTCGGGAAGGAGTTCTATCTGCTTGAGAATCAGTGCTAGCATAGCTTCTTGCGTCTGAAATTTACTACTGGGTATTATGTCACTGTTATTTCTGAAGCTTTTCAAGGAATTCGTTTTTGTTTCGTTGGCAAATTATTTTACGGAGAAAAATGTAGTGAAATAAATATGTGACCGATACATTCAACATCTCTCGAACACTGACCATTTTTACGAATATTTTTTAGTAGTAAGTTTGTCTCATTTTCCATAAACTATCTTTTAAAAATCATAAATGTAACGTCTTTTTGAAATGCCATCATTAAAATCTGATATTTAAAATATTATAAAAAAATATACGATATTCTAGACATTTATACTTGTTAAATTTAAATTTTCCGATTTTTTAAATTTAACAAATAAAAAAATATCTTTTTAAAATATTGTATTTATAACTTTTTAACCAAGAATCGTAATTTATTTTTTTAAATGGGGTTTAAAGAGGATACATGGCACTACATAATAATGTATAAGAATAATTTTTGATTTTATTTTCAATTAAGTAATACCGTTCTTTATAGATTTATAAATATATTTTTTTTTGATAAATTTTGATTTCGTTTGCTTATATCTCGCAAACAAATTTTTTCACGCATAAAAACAAATTATCGAATACAACGAAAGGTTTCCGCGTCTAATATCGAAAAGATAATTTCAATATTTTCTTTTTTTGGAATTTTGTAAATAAAAGAAGAAAAAAAAACCAAAGAAAAAAATAAAAAATGTGCTATATCTTAAAAACTATACTCAATTTGACAAGACTATGCCATTTTCAGAATCAGCGCTACAAATGTATCCAATATTATCTGTAACTTTTAGTGCGTCAGTATAAAATTTGAATTTTGTCGAGCATTGTTATTCATTTAACCGCCTGTCCTTTGAAATATATTTCCAAAATAAGAACAGCACATTGTCATTTGAGAATTTATTTGGCTCAAACGCCAAATTTGATATATATGACCTATGTATTCTCTTTCAAATTCTGTTATCCGTTTTTCGATATCTCGTATCAAATCTGAGATATTCAGCATCGACTTTGCTCCTGTTTTAAAGCAAATGCAAATCTTTATCGTTCTCAGGTGACAATATGTACCTCTTTATGTATATTGTGCATGATATGTCCCAATGTAATTAAAAAGTAGGATTGTGTATTGTAGTTCTTAATAAAAAGCTTAAAGAAAATTATTAAACTGATATTAGTTCTTTCTTTATTTTGAAATAATGATCATTTATTTTGAAATAGATTTCATCGTTGCTGGCCCACTATGCGGCGCTTGTGCCATTTTTTGCCTTTTATTGAAAAAGTTTGGCCAGCTGTTGGAACTTTTCTATTTTTTATTTGCATATTTATTTAACAGTTTTCGGTTGCATTTACGTTACACTCACTCACTCACGTTGTTACGCTTCGGCTATATGCCATAAATGGCACTTGAAACAATTTCAAAAGTGCTCGAAGTACATAAGTCAAGAGTGTTTGAAGTGTTTTGCATATTTTTAGAAGTTTAAATATAAATTCTGCGACTTTTTGTATTTTTTTATAAAAAATATAAAATTATAGTGATTTAATAAAACTATTTTTTATTTAAATTTATTTACATTATAAATAATTATTTTTTACAAACTAAATTAATTACAGAAAATACTTTTTATGTGTGCGTCAAGTGCGTGAACAACGATATCAGCCACGGACTTTTCACATCGTTCGGCAAATTGATCTCGTAAAAGTAGCGCTGTATAAAAGTCCAAGCGGTGACTGTTGTTGGCGGATATGGTAATGCCAAAACACGAAAAATCTTGAGACAAGTGTCGACGGCACTCAGAAAGTCGGGCAACTGATAGAGTGTCTGCATGAAGCTCACATAGAATGCGGTCAGATCGTAGTTGCTCTCACCGACAACCACAATTGTTGGCGTTGAGTCGGCGTCCACAATATTGTATTTACTTGTGATTTCCTGCTGTCGCTGTGGCAGCTCCTCCAAGGTGGCGACGCGTATCACAAACCATTCGATGGCATCCGCAATGGAGGCCTTGCGCTTGTTGGTACCGGATGAGTCCTTAAAGCGGGCCGATGGGGGTAGTATGGCGTTGAGCAATGTTGTCAGCAGATAGTCCTCCACTTCTGTGTGGGTAAAAAAAAAATATTAAATTGTAGTATTTATCAAAAATGCCATTAAAAAACTAGTAAGGTTAGAACACATGGGAAATTTAAGACAGTTTTTGGTGAACTTCAAAATGCTACGCTTTAAAGTTTTTCTGGATTTACTTGAACTTGGATGTATTTTCTGGAATGGTGGAACTAAGAAAAAAATCTAATACCTATGATGCAGAACTCATTTATGATACTTTATGTGGTATGTTAGAAGAGGGGAAACCTCCGAAAATAGAGTATTTGTGGTGTCTAAAAAGTGTCAAAAATGTGAATGTTTTAGATGTATTTAAAATGATTATACTGCACGAAAAAATTCAAATTTTGACGTGGTACAGTTAAAGTTTCAGCATATCGTTGTTGCAGAACGAAAAGTCACCAAATACATTTTCAAAATGCCAAATATTCATTTACAAAAATCTTTATATATCTGTTAATTTTAAATCGATGATCTCAATATTTTCACCACATAATAAAAAAATGCAAATCTATCAATGGATATTTCAACTTTAAAATTACATCAATTACTTTTTATAATATAATTCAACAAACTCGAAATTTGAGTTTTTCATTAAAATGTAGTTGGTGACTTTTCGTTCTACAACGACGATGTATTGAATATATTTGTGGTATGTGGAAAATGGTATCCGTTTTGTCAAATTGAATCTAGTTTTTGAGATATAGCTTATTTTTTACATTTCTTTTTTATTTTTAAAATTCTAACAAAAGAAAAGAATAAAAATCATCTTTTTGATATTAGACGCAGAGAACCTTACGCTACAATGCAAAAATTTGCTTTTATGCGTGAACAAATTTGTTTGCGAGATATGAGCAAAAGAATTTCAACATTTTTCAAATAAAATACGTTATTACTAAGTGAAAAAAATATATTAAAAATGATTTTTATGCATTTTTATGTAGTGCCATGTATCCTCTTTAAAACCCTATTTTAAAAAATAAATTACAACTCTTGGTATAAAAATTATAACTACTCAATTAAATAAAATTTTAATTTTATGATATTGTATTTTTGCATATTAAAATTGAACAAGTAAAAAACTGTTGGCTTCTTATTATAAAAGAAGAACAAAATAATAGAAAATTGAATAATGGGCTATATCTCAAAAACAAGAGCCAATTTGACAAAACTGACACCATAATGGAATCAGCGTCACAAAATATCCAATATTTGATAAAATGAGTGTATGGCAGTGTTATCAATATGAGGATTTTTGTAAATCTGTCTCTCTATCCTGGGTTCGGGAGCCTTTTTTTGATCTTTTAATAAATTAGGGTAAAACACAAAAAGTACTCATTTAAATATAAATATGATAAACAAATTATGAAATAAATTAAAACTAATAAATATATCAAACTTGTCGAAGTAAATCTTACCAACTACATTCTCAATAAATGATTTAAGAATTATTAAAATAAAAAATAGTAATCTAATAAAAATTCAAAATTTCTAGTAATCTAATAAAAATTCAAAATTTATAGTAATCTATTGAAAATTTACATTTTCTTTTTGTTTAATAAAATATTAAAAATAATATCAATAAAATAAGTCTTTAGCGAACTTCATGTGACTAACCTTTTCCCGGCTGGCTTCGACAAATGGCGAACAAGCTTTTGCACATCTCGTTGTTTATATTGTGCTCATAGTAGCTGAATATCTTCGACTTGAATGCGGTCCACTTTCTAAACAGCAAATCCGATTTACGTGGATACTTCCACTTGAAGTCGATGTCGAACTACAAAAAAAAACATATTTTATAAAGCACGAAATTAAAACTTATTGCACACCCACCAATTCAACGCCACGCGACATCAAATACTTAGGCCACTGCGATTGAAAGAACTCCTCCTTGTCGAAGCGCGTCAAATCTTGTTGCCGCGAATGATATGTCTTTGCCCACATGGTGCAGACATCCTCCCAATCGATGCCGTCACAGCGCAAAAAACTTTTGATGGCATTCAGCGATGGTGTGTCCAGCGCGGGCACCTCCGCCATAGGTTCATCATCCAACTCTTGATCGGGCGGAGCGCAAGCGGATGCATCACCCGATGAATTTGAAAGCACATCAACCGCATTATGCATGCGACGACGCTTTGTGGTGTTGTTGTACTTGGAATAGAGGCGACCCATGGGATTGCGTTTGCCATTGCGTTGTATAAAGTAATAATCCTGCAAAAGTCAAAGTGAAATTAAAAGAAATTCGTTAAATGATAGAAGATTTCAGAGACAGAGTTTTTCAAACGATATTTGAACAATTTGCCATGACTCTAAAATTAAGAAGCGATATTTGGTATTAACATTAAAAAAAACCTACCTTTGCATCCGCTTCGCTTGGAAAAATACTGACAATTTCATTGACCAGCGGCATAAAATCAGAGCAGTGCAACTTGATGTCATTCACCATCAGATAGTCAATGATCACCTTGATCAGTTCATCACGATGTTTGCGTTGCAAATAACCATGCGTAGTATAGAATTTTCGCATCACCGGACCAAAGTTCGACCGATCTAGTATTATATTCAAATTCTATGCAAAAATGGAACAACGTAAAATGTTGAGTATTAAAAAAACTAAAATAAATACTTAAAGTAAACCCACCATAGCAGTGCCTACAGGCACTAATGGAGTCTGAGTCTGTGCCATCGGTGATAACGTCAGCGTTTGTGCCATTTGTGGTGCTCTAATGTTTGGTGTGACAACTTTTGGTGGCGGAGTCACTAAAGTTGTATCCTGTAATACATCTGCAACGTGTGGACGCTTCATAGCGACCGGCGTGGCAACCAACTGGGTGGCGGAAGCGGCGACGGTGGTGGTATTTATAGTGTTTAATGCTGCAACAGCAGCTTTTCGACGATTAATCGTTGACATCGGCATGGTAACACTTTCGAAATGTAGTCCATTCGTTTGTCTGCTCTCCTCGATGGTGATGTCATTTGTTTTGTACAGTTCACGTCGCCAGGCGAAAAGTTTCTCGCGAAATTCAGCTCTGTGACCCACACTACGTATGGCGCTGTTTATATCGTCCACAGAGAGATATCTTAGGCTGCGATACGTGATATCAGAATCTAAAAAAAATAAATTGTATTATTTAAAGTTTAATTAAATCTTTGTCGAGTGGGGATTTGTGTCACTGATCAGAATACCATTCAGCGTTCCTACGAAAAACCAATTTACATTACACTGATTAGGAATCGGGACCAAATGGTTCTATAAAGATATTCAGAAAAGTTCAAATAATATAAATTATCAACATTTTAAAATATCCCACATTACAAATGTTATGAATTATCACTGAGACATGTTGTATTCAGAAAACAATTTTTTGTGGAAAGTGCTACAAAAATTCTGTAAAAGAAGTTTCAGAGGTATTTAAATATACCTCGACTGATAAGGGTAAGAACAAAAAGTCTGATCAGACAACCTAATCAAGATAGGCTGAATTGGTTTTCTAGAATGTTATCATTTTTAAAATTGGTTAATTACAAAAAAATAAATGGTAATGTCACGTTCGTGGCGTTACGAATAAACGATTTTAAATGAATAAAATACAAATTTTGGATGTTAAGTATAAATAAATAAAATGTATTTATTATTATAAAAATATTTTCATAATATTTTACTGTATAAGACATTTGAATGTCACGTTCCTGTCGCAGGAAATGCCATATGAGTGATACTTGTATTGAAATCGATCAAAAAGATAGCTTTTCATTTTACATAAAAATTTTCCCATTTCTGTAGAACAATTTAAAACATCCTCGTTATTAAGGAAAAACTCACTAATACATGTATTCTAAAAAAATAGTTTTTGATAATTGATTTTCGGTTTTTCCTTTCTTTAATGTTAAAGGAATTTTAAATGTTAAAATATCATTGGAATGATTAATCATTTTCACTAATAAATATATAAATATCGTTTTGAAATTGTAAAAAAATTAAAAATTTGATCATTTACAATTTTTTAAAACTAGTTTTGACTTTAGAACAATGAAATACGTATTAAGTGTGGATTTTAAATTTCAATAATTGGTTTTTAACATTTTTTATGACAATGTTTTGTGCGCTGAGATCAATATTTGACAAAATAATGAGAAATTGTTTTTAAAAATTGTTTTTTTGTTAGTTTTACTTCTCTAACGACTTTATGAAACCGTGATTCGATAATAACAACAAATTTCCTTTAGCATGGCATTTTCTCATAATAGGTGGCCACACCAAAATGCATCGCAAACTGTTCTATTTCACCTCTCTTGCAAGTGGCTGGCACGAAATAAATAGAATGTAGTACTTTTCAAACACGTTGTTTTCGTTTCTTTTGTCAGTTTCGTCAGAGAGTTAACTGACTGCGGATACTCTTCAACTAAACATTATTGTGAATACGCATTTGTTGTGTATATTGTAAATACTTTTTTTTTTATTGCTTTTTTATATAATTAAAATAATAAAATTTTGTTTTTGACGCACCTTTTAGTATGTGAAACAAAAATTCCATATCGAATTTTTGCAAGAGCTGCCGCAATCTCTGACCATCGGTTGACTTATTGTCGCAATCTTCATCGCTGTGATTTGATTGCGCATCTTCGCTAAATTGTTCCATTGAAATTCCATCGTTAATGTCCAGATATTCCTCTTTTATAACAGACATTTTAATTACATCCTATTAAAAATATGATTTATTGAATTTCCCACTGAAAACTATCGCGTTTGGCGTACACCAATTGACATTCAATTCGTACTTGTGAATATCTATGAAATTCTTGGATTAGTCCGCTGCTATTACTTTTTACGTTTCGGTTTCACTTTGCCTCGATACAACAAATAGTAAAATTTTCACGTATTTCATTTGACTACACTCGCTGCGCTCTTTGTTCGTTGGTCTCTCTTTTTCAGTGTTCTCATTTTACACCAATCGGAGTAGAATTGATACTTTTTTTTTATTTTATATACAATTGTAGCAGGTTTTCTTTTTTTAAGAAAAAACAATTATTACAGTAGTGTCACCAGATGTTACTGAATTCTCAGAAGAATTATCATTGTACTACAACAAATTCTTACAAATTACCACAGAGGATATTTACCACAATTTCGTCAAAATTACTACATTTTTCAGTAATTACCACAAAATACAACAATTACCACAAATATTAAACATAATGAATACATATTTTAATATGATAAAAATTAGGCAAAAAATCAGTTGTGTAGTCATTATTTTCCCACATGATAGAAAAATACTACATGTTGTGATTTTTGCTTGTGATAATTACCACAAACGATAAATAATTACCAAAAGCAGTATTAAGAAAACGACTACTTTTTAATTAGAGTACCTTTATTTCAAAAATGAGTAAAGAGTATTTGAGTTAAATTTTACAGAAATATATCAAAAAATTTTAAAAAATTGTCATTTCTAAAATTTGTAATAATATAATTATGTTAAATTTAACTATTTTTGTAAATTAATTAAACATTTATGGAATTTTTCGAAAAGTCTAAAAATATTTAATAATTTTATTTCATTTATCTTTGAAAGGCCTGGTTGCATAAAACTTTTAACTATGGGATAAAGTTAAACGTTGGAAATTGGTTAGTTTAAGTGATAATTTAAATATTAAAATAAAAACAAGTATGTCATATCGTCACAGTCATGCCAAAGGGGCGAATGTGCATTTTTGAAAATGTTGAGAAATCAAATTTTAAAGTTTGAAGTGCTTTAAAAATAAGAAAAATTTAGTTTTTTTATCATGCCAAAAGGGCGAATCTTTCCTTTTTCGATATAACTATTTATTGGTACGAGATAAAATAGTGGTGTAAAGGCATCTTTCCTTTTTCGCCATAAATATTTATTGCTACAAGATAAAATAGTGGTGTAAAAGCATTAATTGTTTGTTTTTAAAGCACCTATCGATCTGCATCATTAATTAAAAATATTTTGTCAAACATTAATTTGCCATTTGTTATTTGCAGGAAAAAATGTTTGGCAAAATATTTTTAAATAATGATGCGGATCGATAGGTGCTTTAAAAACAAACAATAAATGCTTTTACACCACTATTTTATCTTGTAACAATAAATATTTATGGCGAAAAAGGAAAGATTCGCCCTTTTGGCATGACAAGATTTTCAATTTTTCGAATTTTTGTTATTTGCAAGAAAATATTTTTAATTAATGATGCAGATCGATAGGTGCTTTAAAAACAAACAATAAATGCCTTTACACCACTATTTTATCTCATACCTATAAATAGTTATAAATAAAAGATTCGCCCTTTTGGCATGACAAGATTTTCAATTTTTCAAATTCTCCCATTTGGTTTTGACTTTTGTGGCTAGAACTATCCAACAAAACGACACGCGATTTTAGCACAGTATACTTGAGGAAAAACTACATTCAAAAATGTAAAAAAACGCAAATGCCAAAAATTGCACATTCGCCCCTTTGGCATGATAGTGACGATATATAATCTAAACTGCTTGTTGTTTTTTTATGCAGCTTGTCGAAAGGGGAACATTTTTAATGGGCAAAGTAGTTGGACAAATTTGTAAATTTAATAATTTCCCAAAATCCAACTTAATTGAACAGTTTTTCCCTTGAACTTTATCCAATGTCAAATGATGCAGTTGGGTTCAGGAAAAATATTTTTCAATATGTATTTTTAAATTTCAATAAAATGATTAAATAGGTTTAAGTTTAAATTTTAAACTATGTGGATTGAAACTAATTTTAGATTTATTTTAAAGATATTTTATTTTAATTATGGCACGAAAAAATAAGCAATTAATTAAATAAAATTAAATTATCATTTTGAGATTAACAAATATTTCTGAAACTTTACCCAAAAAACTACTTAAAATTGTGGCCACAATATGTGTTGTGTGTTTGTCGCTATGTATGACCAAATTTACGTAGGTGTGTGTATCATGCACCCACCGCCCAATTATTGGCCACAAAAAGTTGAAATATGTTTAGCAACTGCAGTTGCCTCCGCATACTTTTTGTCATTTGTGCAGCCATGCTCAGGACACTCGACGTGGTGAAACCCTACAGGAAGCCAATAAAAACAATGCGCCTCTGGTCACTGGGAAAATTTGAACTTAATAACCACGAATTTAGTGCAGTACATGGACGCGTGCTGTGGCAGCAAACAACGAACTACATAAGCAGCAGCAACATCGCCAGCAACATCACCAGCAGCAGTATCTTTGGCTTAAAGTATCATCCATTCGTAGATATGTCCTTTCGTCCATACAACACTTTGTTCTTGTTGCACGTTGTTAAACTTTACGCTTTTTGTGTCCTTCGGCAATTGGCTGCTATTGTTGCTCATTAGGTGTTTCTTGCTGCATATTTTAAGGCATATATATATATGTCCTGCGACATGTTGTTGTCGTTTACTTTGTTGCTGCTGCATTGCGCCCCTCTCTTGACCGCAAAGTGCAGCAACCTACGTTTCTGCCTCGCATTGCCGCAGGTCGTTTGTCACTTTTTGTGGCAAAGAACGAACTATGTAGGATATGGTACATCGTGTTGCTGCTGCTGTTGCTTCGGTCGCAAGTCAATTTAAATCGCCTCTAGGTTTAGATTTGGTATCCTTGCTGTATCCTCGATGTTGCAGCTAACATACTACATTGTTATGCTGGACCATGCTGTGGGTGTTGTTTTCGGTTATTACAAAAAAAGTTGAAACTTTTCGTTGCATTATCTCATTGGAGACAACCAGGATTAAGAACTTTTTATATAGCGTATTTTTTGAGTTCATTGTATTTAGCTTAAAGTGGGTGTAAAATGGAATTATGCTAAAATATCTAAAAAGAAATAATTTGAAATATTAATGTACAAAAAGCTTAATATAAGAGAAAACTCTTCAACTAATTTTGAAATTCAAAGATATAGTCGTTGTAGAACGAAAAATCACCAAATACATTTTCAAAATGCTAAATATTCATTTACAAAAATCTTTATATTTCTGTCAATTTTTAATCGGTGATCTCAACATGATAAAATATCAAACTATCAATTGATATTTCAACTTTAAAAATGCATCAATTACTTTTTGTAATGTTACATATTACTTTTTGTAGAAATTTTGAAATTCAAAGATATAGTCGTTGTAGAACGAAAAATCACCAAATACATTGTGTTGTAGAAATGTATTTGGTAATTTTTCGTTCTACAACGACGATATATAATGACAATTTTTCAATAATTTATAATTCTTTATTCTCTATATTTATCAAATAAATTTATATTCTAAAATATACAAAATGTGTTAATCGACAATTTCCGATTGAAATCGTTTAAAATTTCAATTGGATTGAATTTGTTTTAAACGATTCCAGAAACGAATTTTCTTAATACAAAATAGAATTCAATCGGATTCAAAAAATACAATACATATGATACATTTTTGTTGATAGAAATTTAAATTTCGATCGAAAATTAATTTCAGCAATCATTTTCTGTAGATTATACAGTTCAACTAAAATTTATTTTTCAATTTTATAACGGTTTTAGAGTAATACATGGTCTCTGATCTCTAATCTAAAGTACTGCTCTAGTTTAGATCCTGCTATAAATTAGCTAAAGCCTATAAATTAATGTATGGAAATGAATAACTTGAAACATAAAGCTTAGTATGTATAATCTAGACAATAAAATAATGCTTTAAAAATATAAAATAAACTAAAATATGTAATATAAAATATTTTTAGAGAATCTAAATAGTTTTACTTTAACCTATGCCTGCGTACAACTTGTAACTGCAATAATTTAATCCTCAATCATCAGCTCATGCTAGACAATGTGTTTTTGTAGCTGCCTTACATTGTTGCTTGCCATTGTAATTATTTAAACAATTACAATATTTTTTATTTGCAGTCATTGACATCATTATTTAAAATATTTTTCCAAACATAAATTTGCCATTTGTTATTTGCAGAAAAAATATTTGGCAATTGATGCCAATTGATAGGTGCTTCAAAAACAAACAATTAATACCTTTACACCACTATTATATCTTGTACCAATAAAAAGTTATAGCAAAAAAACGAAAAAATTGGAAAAATTGAAATGGCGAGTCATAACTTTTTATTGATAGGACATAAAATAGTGGTGTAAGGCATTTATTGTTTGTTTTCAAAGCACCTATCGATCTGCATCATTATTTAAAAATATTTGGCCAAACATTAATTTGCCTTTTTTTATTTGCAGGAAAAAATGTTTAACAAAATATATTTAAATAATGATGCCCATCGATAGGTGCTTTAAAAAGAAACAGTTAATACCTTTACACCACTATTTTATCTTGAACCAATAAAAAATTATAGCAAAAAAACGAAGAAATTGAAAATCTAGTCATGCCAAAAGGGCGAATCTTTTCGTTTTTTTGCCATAACTTTTTATTGATACTAGATAATATAGTGGTGTAAAGGCATTTATTATTCGTTTATAAAGCAACCTTCCATCTGCTTCATTAGTTAATAATATTTTCTTTCAAATAACATAAATTTGAAAAATTTAACATCTTGTCATGCCAAATGTGCGAATCTTTTAATTTTTTTGCCATAACTTTTTATTGATACGAGATAATATAGTGGTGTAAAGGCATTTATTGTTCGTTTATAAAGCAACCTTCGATTTGCTTCATTAGTTAATAATATTTTCTTGCAAATAACATAAATTTGAAAAATTTAACATCTTGTCAATCCAAATGGGCGAATCTTTTCATTTTTTCAGCATAACACCCAAAATCATATGAAAAATGTGGGACATAATTAATTTGTTTTTTTTTTTTTTCATAGCGCCAATTCCACTATTAAATACCCAAAATATTTAAAAGTGCTGACTTTAAAATTTATTACGAAATTTGTAAATAATTTAAAGACAAATACGAATTATATTGAAAACTGAAACCCTTTAGATATTTTATCCACTCGAAATTTTTAAACAAAAATGTGTAAAAAAAATTATAAAATAAATTTAAAAATATCATGACAAAACTTAAATCTGCTTTATTACGATTGTATCATACATATTTAATAAAATTACGTTTTTTTCATCCGAAATGATGTTTTTATTTTAAACAAATGAGTGTTTAGCTAAATAAAACGTGGCCTCCTTGCGGCACAAGTCAAATGGTGAAAGAGAACGACCTAGATTATTCACAAACAACAACTATTACAATTATTATTATTATTTTCTTATATTTAAAGTAATATAAATCTTAAAATAATTTTTTAGTATAAAACATTCTATTGTAGTATGGTATATAAGGAACTTTATGACAATTCCGCTGTCATTTGGTGAACTCGTACCGAACACTTTCGCGTGTTAATTTCAAAAAAATAACATTGTATAAATTCCCAAACACTGCAGCAATGCTTTTGGTATTGTATATTGAGTACGTAGTGTAATTTGAAAATATTCGAAACCGCATCCAAAAAGGTGGCATATTTGTATTGTAATTTTTCATAAATACCAATTATTTCATATTCATCACTGTCTGGTTGGCGTATAAATGCAATCATCGGTTGTAATTTGAGATTATTTTGTTCTAGTTTGGCAGCAAGTTCATCTATGTTCGGTTGCAACTCTTCTATGTGGTCTAAACGAAGCATGAACTGACGCTGTGAATCTTCAATGGATGCTCTCCAGACTTTTCCGGTAATTTTGTTTTTTGCAAATGAACTTGGCGCTAGCACTGATGATATCAAGTCGAATAGTATTGCATCATGTATATCTGAAAAGTAAAAAAAGGAAATAAAAAGTCGTTAGATTACTCGAGACATCATTTCTATATATTCCGAGTGGGTTGATTCTGACTACATATCGTCACTGTCATGCCAAAGGGGCGAATGTGCATTTTTTAAAATGTTGGGAAATCCAATTTTTAATGTTTGAAGTGCTTTAAAAATTAGAAAAATTTATATTTTTTTCAATTTTTTGTGTTATTTTGGTTTATTCGTCAATTATTATAACGTATATCAAATATCTTTAGATTTGGACAATCTATTGAATTATAAATACGGACTTTGTGAGGCTATATCCTGATCAAACGCAATTTTTTTTTGTTTTTTATGCTATAACTTTTTATTAGCGCAACATAAAATATAGATGTAAAGGTATTAATTGATTGTTTGATAGCACCTATCTATCTGCATCATTAATTAATAATATTTTGCCAACATTAATTTGCCATTTGTATTTTGCAGGACAAAATGTTTGGTAAAATATTTTTAAATAATGATGCATCGATAGGTGCTTTTAAAACAAACAATTAATACCTTTACACCACTATTTTATCTTGCACCAATAAAAAATTATAGCAAAAAAACGAAAAAATTGGAAAAATTGAAAATCTTGTCATGCCAAAAGGGCAAATCTTTTCGTTTTTTTTGCTATAACTCTTTAATGGTACAAGATAAAATAGTGATGTAAAGGTATTAATTTTTTGTTTTTAAAGCATCTATTGATCTGCATTATTAATTAAAAATATGTTACCAAACTTTAATTAAAAGAAAAAACTGGGTACATATTATGTATTTTTAAATTTTAATTTTTAAATATTTTTCTTACCTTTATTTGTTATAATACTTAATTCATTGAGTTGAATTAAACTTAGTTTATCCTTAATTAAATCGCGTGCTTTCGCTAAGAACTTTTCTGTAAATTTTTGCCACTTTAGAAAAAGTGCACAATTGTCTGCTATATTTAAATACTTAAAATCTTCATCAATCTACAAGAAAAAAATTTAAATTAGCAGTTTTATATTTTTTTAAATTTCCAAATGATCCTACCAATAACTTGCCATATGACATTTGATACAATGGCCATTCTTGTAATATATACTCAATGTTACCGTTCTGCACAGTGCTCAATTCCAAACGTCTAACATTAAAACTGCGTTGCCAATATTGTAATACTTCATTCCAAGGTTCTGAATTAGATTTCAGCCACTCCTTGTCCTCACTTTGCAGCACAACACATTCAATTGTTGGTTCCTCGGAATCTTCGCGTCTTCTTTTATTTTTCAACGGAATAGAGCCATTCTTACGCATGCGTGACGCATGGTTTTTGTATGTGTGATACAATTTACCCGAATATTTACTACCAATTTTATGATAAAAAGTTTCCTGTTAATTGCAACATTAATTATTGTAAATGTTTACTATATGCATTCATTGGTGAAACTCACATATTGTTCGTCCTTATATTTGGCACAAATTTGACTTGCAACCAGCCTAAACTCACGCTCAGCCATAAATTTGTTTCGATTCAAATAGAATTTAATGGCACTGGTGATAATCATGGAACGACCTTTTAATGAGAGCAGCCGAGGATTGGTAGAGCTTACTAAAATAGTGGACACTACGCCAGATGTATAAGCTTCCAGATCCTGCAAATGAAATGTATGTTTAATAATAAAACATATGTTCACAAAGCATAAAAAACGTTTTATTTAGTACATAGTCAGTATCAGCCTCGACTGGCACCATATTTCCATTTGAAATCGGCTGTTGTGGTTGCTGCGATTGTTGCTGCTGTTGATACTGGTATTGTTGTTGTTGCTGCTGAATGGAACTTCGAATCTCTATTAGTAAACTTTCGATTCTAGAGTATTTGATCGAAATGTCGTCGTAATTCTTAAAAGAAAAAATAGTTAAAAAATATAATTTATATAAATTCACAAATATGCAATAAGTTTCTTACATTCTCCTGTTTCCATGCAAAGAGTTTTTCGCGGAATTCGGCTCTTTTTCCCACACTTAGTATGACTTTGTTGATATCATTTTCGGAGAGATACCTTAGACTGCTATATGTAATGTCGGCATCTGAAAGATCATTTTGTATAATATATTCAAATTCTATAAATTGGTTTAAAATATTTGCTACAAGAAATATGTAGAAGCTTTGTAGAATTAAAATAGTTAATTGAAAAGAAAACAATTTTATTCAACACCATTCGAACATCTAGTCAAATTAAAGTGAGCATTTATTTTAAAAATAATTAAAAAATAAAAGAAACCCTAGACAAAATTTTTGGTAGGCTCGAGGCAGTTCACAAACACTTTCTCGACATATTTCAAACTGAAGAAGGCGGGGTTTGTATCAAAAGCTGTCTGTTTTCTGCCCGTTCCCCAAATATGGCGTGAATGCACTTGCCAAAATATTCTATTTATCTGTGAGTTTGCCGCAAATATGCCCGAAATATTCCAGAAAAATGCCAATAATTTTGTCTCGGGAAGTGTTTTAAATGTTCAAGAAGCATATAGAAAAGTATTTTTAAATATTTCGCGACGCAGAAGTTTATAAATGTTGATTAATCAAAATGTTGATTAATCAATTAATCATAAAATGGTAAATCGAAAAATTTGATAACAGCACAGCCCTAGTAAAAAGGGTTAAGAAATAGTTATAGTGACCTCAATGTAACATAATACCCCTTAAAAATCCAAAAAATATACAATTTCTAGGAAAAGGGGAGTAGCCAGTTTTAGATCTGAATGGAAATAAAATTTTACTGACTAAGGGTGTGTGCGTGTTCGACTAAATTGCTGACTAAACTAAATTGTACGGGTTTTCATTCGATCGCTATTCGGTAACTGGTAATTGTTAAAGACCATAATATATCGATTATCATATGTCTGTGTGCTGTCTTCCAATTTTGTTCAATTTAGTTTGCTCGAAAATTTGCTAAATTGAAAAGTAAACGCTGCATTACCGACAAAATTTAGTTTAGTCAGCAATTTAGTCGAACTCGCACACACCCTAAATACTAATTAGAAAAAATATACTTGCTTAGTAAAGAGTTATTTGGGTTACTTCATAGGGGCATATTTTAATTATTATAAATTCTTCAGAAATTAAAATTTATCAATTTATTTATTTTGAATAAATACCCCAAAAATGACAATTATTTCTTTTTAAAATTTTGAGTATTATATCATTTGAAGTGAGACTATGACCTATCATTTATTTAAAACTTTAACATTTTACTTAGCCCGTCGACTTTTATTTTTTGTATTCTGAAATTATCAAAAACAAAATTGAGATTTTTCTGCAAAAAATTGAGATTTACTATCTGGCAACAAAATTAAGATTTACTATATGGCAACACTGTAACCAATAGAAACCACTATTGTGAATTCGCTTTTTTTGGTTTTGTATTTAATGTTTATTTTCACTATTTAGAAGAAAACTCACTTTTTAGAATGGGCAACAAATATTCCATGCCGAATTTACGCAAAAGTAATTGCAACTTTTGACTATCAGTTTTGTCGTACATTTCAATATTGTTCTGATTGGGCCTGTCGTCCATCTCATGTTTACTTTGATTGGACGACGGCCCTGCATCGCTGAGGTGTTCCATGGAGGAGAAGACATCATTTATGTCCATAAATTCTTCCTTTATATCAGACATATTTGTATTAAATATTTTTGTTTTCAACTAATTCAATTCACTTGAAAGTTTATCAACACTATTTCAGTTTCTTATTTGTTTAAATATCTAAAAGATACGAATTTAACCAGTTTAACACAACTTAGACTTAGAACACATTTTAATACAAACAATTCTCAATTTTATTTTACCATGTTTTTTGTTTTGTTATTCGTTTCACGGTTGCATACCGTTTTCATTCTCTACTCCGGTAGTAGTCATTTTCTACTCCTTTTGTTTACCATTTTCTACTACTTCATACCTCCCTTTGGAAAAATTGTTTTTTTATGTTTTGGTAATTTGAGGAGAACAATTGCTTAGCGCCCCATTATTATAATTTACCTTATAAAAATTAACCACAAGGTCACGTGGTATCCCTTAAAAATCAAAAACCTTTTATTTAAACTCAAGTTCCAGGAAAAGGGGAGTGGCGAAATACAAAAATAGAAAAATTCAAAATGGTCATTTATGACATGAAAATTTTGGGTACACTGTGAAAAAACTATTGTTTTTACAAGAAAATGTAATATATGTATTGTACACTGTGTTAATCAATGTGATAAGAAGAGCCGTATGGTACTCTTAGTTAATTAATGTGATAAAAAGCTATGCAGGACATTTTTTTTACGGTTCGATATTTTTTTTGACATATAAATTTCCATGGCATTATTTATCTTTATATGAATGAAAAGGTTTTTTAATATATTATTTTCATTTTCCCACTTCCCATTTCCATTAATTTGAATTTAAGGAAACAGTGTTTTGATTTTTAAGGAGTAGCACGTGACTTTGAGGTCACTTTTTTATTTTTAAGATTGTTTTGAGAATTTCGGCCCGCCCTATAAAGTAAAGTTCAGCCCCATTCCTGACCAGGTCACTGACCGTGCGAATTCATATTACACTTGGTATATTTACCATCATAAATCCGGTTATTAAAATTTAATTATTTTTGTATTATTATATTTTTAATTAATTAAATTTTTTATTTAATAATTTTAAAAATTAAAAAATAGTGTTTTTTTTGATAATGACATTTTTAACGAAGAAGTTAGTGAAAGAAAATCTATTTGAAGACATTATTGACGAAGGAACCGGGTGACTCAGATATAGTTGAATACATGATGGCTCGTTTTAAAGCTAATAGAACATGCTTTTATACCAATTAAGTTGTAGCTTCTAAACTTGAACATGTGGCCCGTGGTAATAACACATGCATTTCAAAATGGATGTCCTTAAAAAGACCCTTTTTAAAATTCTGAAAAAAATCACATATTTTGGTTGATTTAATATAAATGTTCATGCCAAATTTCAAGATGGTATTTTGATGGCATCATATTTTAAAAATTAATTATTTAAATTTTTACATATTTTTTGTATTGAAAAAAAAAAATATTTTTTTTTCAAAAGTATAATTTGCAATATTTTTTCAATGATTTTGTAACTCTGATTTCGAAAATGTCGTCAGTTTCATCAAATTGTCTCTAGTTATTGATATATATACCATTTTTCGAAAATCGTAAAAACTATATGCCAAAATCAATATCTCAAAAACTAGATTGAATATGATAAAACTGACTTCATTTTAGAAATCAGAGTTACATATATATTCAGGAATTATTACAACTTTTACTGTAGATTTTTTTTTTCTATACAAAAAATAAATAAAAATTTAGAAAATGATTTTTTAAAATATGATTACGTCAAAATACCATCTTGAAATTTTGCATGAACATTTATAATAAATTGACGAAAACTTAGGATTTCTTTCAGAATTTTAAAAAGAGTTCTTTTAAAGGACATCAATTTTGAAGTGCAAGGATAATGACCACGGACCACATGTTCTCGTTTAGAAGTCACCACTTAATTTTTCTGAAAGCCTGTTCTATTAGCTTTAAAACGAGCCATCAACGGAGTTTCTAGCATTTCGATTTTATTTTAATATAAATATGAACAACCATACAAAAGTTATTTTTGGCCCATTTTTTGTAACTTTGAGCCACTGTATTTCTGGAAGTAGTGGGCGAAAAAAAAAAATTGGTCAGTACATATCTGGATACCCTTTATCAGTTGCCCAAATTTTATTGAAATCCAAAAGGTAAAATCTCAAATTTGACTTTTTTTGGTCGATTTGGTGTGGAATGGCCCTAATGTTAAATAAAAATGTAAGCAACAAACACTAAAACAAATTTGTTATTAAATTTTAATAAAAAAAAATTTACTACATTTCATGGTCTCTATTTTCTTATTTATGTATTATTATTTATAGTTTTTGTTTTTTAATGTGCAAACTTAATGCTTTTATACTGATTCACTACAAAAAAAAAGCTTAAAAAGCTGTTGGGAAAAGCTTAGAGCTTGTATGGTTTGGTATAATATGTTGTGATGGTGCTTTAACAGCTTTTCAAAAGGTTTTAAGGACAATTTGAGAAAAAGCTTTACGGACAATTCGAGTGAAAAAACAAAAAACCAAATTTTCTGAACAAAATAAATTAGTTTATTGTATGTGACAATTATTTCGATATCAAATCGATATCTATAACGACTTTAACGTTTTTACAGAAATAGAATCGGATAAATTGAGCCCATAAACGAAATCGTTTCAATATTAAAATTGCAATAACCATTTCATTTTATAAAATATTAAAAAAGGAATAGAAAAATTATGAAAAATAACTCTGTTAATCAGTCGAAAAATTTAGTAAAAAAAATAATTATATAACTTAAGTCATACATAGGTATACCTTTTTAGCGTTATCCTTTTTTTATTTAGTTGCCAACAAATAACTTTTTCTCGGCTTTTTGTATGTGGCGCCAATTATTTAAATGTTGCAACTTTCGAAACTTTTAAATGTGGCCATATTTTATGCCAGCATTTAATTAGAACAACAATAACAAACAAAATAATGCAAAACAACAACAATATATGTAGTGAAGAAGACCATGAATATTGCGTGGCAAACATCTGGCAACACTTGAAACGCATTAATTACATTTGAAAATAATCGCACAACAAAAAGGTGCCTAAATTGAAAACTCAATTTAACATTGGCGCGGCAGATTTTCTACTTTTTTTGTTTTTACTTTGAATGCTACACCTTTTTAAGACACCTTTTCGCGCTCTGGCAACCATTGGTATTTATTGCACAAGTCCTCAGATTTATTTAACCTTCAGCACAGCACAGCACACCACACCCACACTCTTCGCTAAACGACGCCATGTTTGACGTTTGAATTATGCGCGCCAAATTAAATATGAAAGCGCGCTAAATAATGCAGCAGCACCACAAATAATTATAATACGCTTATCGCATTCACAACTGGCCCTGAGGTAAGGTACTTAAAGGAAAATAACAACGCCAACCAACCAACCGAACGCATGAACAATCCAAATGAAAAGGCAAAGAGTCTTTGGAAAAGGTTCGGCTGCATCAAATGGACGCAGGCTTGGCATTGAAATGCCACCAGCCAACCTTGCATTCGAAAGAAAAACTTTGTCTTCTTTTCTTGCGTTCTCACGGCTGCATTTAATGGTGCATAAAAATTAGTTTTTTTCTTTTAAGATTACAATTTGATATAATAAGCGTACAGAGGTTTGAAATGTGTAGCAACTTCTTATATTCTAAACTAAAAATAAAAAGGTTTGGCAACTTCCAAAATGCGGCGTGACAAGTAAAAAAGAAAAATACATATTCTTGATCAGGAGATTGTTAACCGGTTCTAGTTCTGGCTCTTTTATATGAAACCAACTGACAACTTTAACATTGATTTGTCCTAGGAAATGGTCAATTAACACCTCCTGCAGACCTTTAGACCTATCACAGGACTGGTCTTCAAAATCGTGTTCTGTGACCGGTACCTTTAGACCTATCACAGAACTAGTTCTCAAAGTCCTGACAAATATCACTGGTACATTCAGTAAAAAAAAATATTTATTTTTTATTATTACTTTTTTTATATATTTCAAATTTTACTTATTTTATTTTATTTTATTTCATTTTACATTTACATTATATTTTATTTTACCTTCTTCATCAAGCATTCACATTTCCTTAATTATTCAACCTTGCATGAGTTTATTACAATTACTTGAAAGACATGCTGAATTTAAATCAATTCAGCATCCAAAAATAGACTACGAATTATAGACGCATTAGTTGCATAAATAAATATCGTGACTATGGCGCCACCTAGCGCCTTTTCGCTCCACTAGCGACATATTTGGCATTGACACGATCCATCTACTCATGCAGACCTTTAGACCTATTACAGAACTGGTCTTCAAGAACCTGTCCTTAGTCGGTACCAATGGTACCGGTCCCATGATAGGTAGTTTTAGACCATAGGTAGTTTTTGACTGATGTTCATGACCATTTTAAATACCGGATATAGTTAAATTAGACGCAGATTTTATATACTTTTTTAACCAAACACGCCTTCTTCCGGGTGTTACAAACGGTTGACTACACTAAAAATATAACATGCATAAAATACAATACGAACACACAGAAAAATCCACTTTTGGCATGAGGTTGGAACAATGTAAAAGTTAGTTGTACCAACTAACTTAATTTGGTTGAATCGAATGGTTTATAAACTTGCTGGATATTAGCCTATACACATGAAATATTAGTCTATACATACTCCTAATGATTCTAAATCTCTACTAAATTGTTTTAAAACAGTTCGAAATTGCTAGCAGTACAAATTACAACTCATTTAGTTTTGACAATAACAGCCGGCTAAGCGGTTGCGAGAACCGAATAAGATAGTTGGGCAGAGAGTTAGTTAGCGCAACAAATCTCTACTCTGTGTGTATAAACTTTCGTAAAATTACGAAATATATCGTCGGTGATACTGCAAAACCGCCTATTTGCATATTCGAATACCTCTTACAAAATGAATTTTACTGAAGAAACAAAACTATTGCGAGTCTCAATTCTGAACTTACTTCATACAAAATTAAGTATGTCATAACATATAATGGCATTTATCTTATTTATCTGATCAACATATCATTAAAACACCGATTAAAACACAAAATTAGAAACGAATTAACTCGAACATCTGAGAATGAACTCACATAATCTGTCTCTCTCTCTCTTTCTCATATTCCTATATATAATTGTCCTCTTGTAATAAATGGAAATGTTCCGACATCGTGATGATCGATTCCAACATTGACACACACCCAAAATAGTCAATTTTTTATTTAAAAATTTTATTTTAATAATTTCACACCTTTTTACTACACTCGCGATTGATTTGTTTATTAAATTCAATACATTTACGCTAGATCTGTTCTGTCTTGTTCTGTCCTGGATTGTTTTCTTCATGTTTTTTTGCCGCCTTTTGTTTTACGAATACCAAATTGTAAAATATACGAATGTATCGTAAAATATAAAATCAAAACGAAGTTAAAAATTACGAATGCCGAGTGGTATTTACAATAAATCGTATATTTTACGATATTTATATTTACAAAAAATGTTTCGTTAATTGCCGCATTGAATATTTTGAGTGTAACTTTAAGTGAAGAGTATTAAAATATACCTTTATTAATTGTGTGATAGTAAAATCGTAAATTTTAATTTTTAGTTCATACATTTTTATGTTAATATATATCTGCTTTATATGTTTTAAGTTTTACCAAGGATATTAGTGCTGCATAACTATCATCCACTATTTTGTCAATAGATTTCCATTGGTTTGAACTCGGATCGTATTCCTTCACATTTCCACAGGTGCCAGCAGCTATAATACGACCACCTATCGAAGTGCATTTGACTTTTTGTATTGAATCACTCAACGAACAGACCTTCAATAAATACATATTAATTGTTTATTAACATAAAAATCATTTAATCATCTATTTACAGAAGACCAAGTGTTTGTTGTGGGGTTATAACGCTCAACGATTTTAGACTGACCGTCTACGACGTAAATGAAACCTTTAAGTACTGCGACCTATGGTTGGGGGAAATACTAAGTTACTAAAAATTGCCAGTTTTTATATTCATTGGCGCTTTAAAGTTCCATGCATTAGAACATGGATCATAACATTCCACAGATTCAACCCACTCTCCGTTAATATGTCCACCAAATGCATACAAAAGTTCATCAAACACAACAACTCTTGGCGCATCTCGATGTTGTAGCATTGGCGAATCCCATCTATATAAAATGCTATGTAATTTATATTCGTAAAAAATGTACGTACTACACAGAAAAAATAGTCGACGTAAATATAGCAACAGATATTAATTGCATTAATTAATCAATCCAGCAATTAAATTTACTTTTTATTGAAAACATTTACTATTCTTTGTTATATAAACAATTGCGTTCGCTAATATGAATATTTGTACGTCAAATATAATTGCTGAAACTGCGCCGACTAATTAATTTGCTACATTGATGTACAAATATTCATATTAACAAACGGAATTGCTGGTTTATTGAAGAATATCAAATGTTTTCATTAAATTAGTGAATTTAATTGCTGGATTGCTGAATGCAATTAATATCGTTTGCTATATTTACGTCGATTATTTTTTTCTGTGTACATTACCTCTCAACTGTATTCAAATGACCTCCTACTGCATACAGCAAACCATGAAGTACCGCGACACCCATCGATTCACGCTTTGTGCGCATGCAACTTAATTCCGTAATATCATCCGTTTTAGTGTCCATACAATGCAATGTATTTGTCATGTACCCTTCTTCAGGTGGACCCACAATAAATACTTTACTTCCGGATACAGCGACACCAAATTCAATTGCTTTAAGCCGGAAATGGTAACTAAACAAGTTCCATATGTTCATTGTGGCAACGTAGCGATGCAAATGAATTCCACTGCTCTAAATACATGACATAATTACAAAAACCATTTATTAAATGCATTAAAAAAAATACACACTTCACTCAAGATAGCTATTAAAGACTCGTTAGTTTTTCGCGCTTTGTAGCGGTCGTTATCCAATCGTTCCTCCGGGAACATATGCCATTTCATAGCATCCGAAACCAATTGTTTGCTTTCAGTTGTCTTACATAATGGCTTCACATATTTCGAAATGAAATATGGCTCCAGTTGCCACAATCTCACTGAATCGGATAGAAATTCATCAAGAAGTTTTTCGCGATTTTCTTTGTCGTATTCAATCCATGACATTAAGCTTTTGAATATAGTTTCTTCAGAATCCACTATGATGTCATCCTCAGCTAATATTTTACGTAATTCATTAGCAGTTAAATTGATAAATTCTTCAGTTTTACAAACCTACAAAATTTAGATTACCATAACAATAAAAAAAGAAGTACATTCAAATAATGCAAATAATTTTAAATATTAAAAAAAAAATAAAGTTTTAAATATGTATACAGTGCCTACTTAAATTTAGTAAAGAATAAAAACCAAAACAAATCTAGAAAAAAATACGTTCGTATGATCACTGCACTCAAAATTATTTCCAAGAAATTTTACGAAATATTTGTTCCATAATTTTGAATATCGTAAAATACACGAATAATTCGTAGAATACACGAAACATTTGTAATTTATATTTTTTTCGAAATTATTTTTTAAGAACGATTCGTATATATTACGAATCAATATTCGTAAAATTAAAATAACAAAATTACGAATATTTCGTTTAAATTACGAAACTTTCGTTATATTATTTTCTATAACAATTTTTTTTACGAAAGAATAACATATTTTAGAATTTTACGAAACATTTGTGTTTTTTAGTAACCATTAGTAAAAACAGAAATCAGTTGCGTCAAATAGCAACTTGGAGCTGCATTTTATTTTAATTGCTGTTTTAACATATTTTCTGTGTGAGTTCTGTTTGTGCTAAAAGTGCAAAAGCATCAAATCAGTGCATAACATTTCATATTTTTATGAATGAATCGTCATATTCATCGATATTCGGGTATTTTACGAAAGATTCGTAAAATGTTTCATATGTTTCATAAATTTACTTTCGTAAAATGACGAACATATTCGTAAACAGGTACACAAATATTCAATAAATTGCGAATCTTTCGTATTATGTACGAATGGCATTCGTAGATAATAGTTACGAATAGTTTCGTAAAATATACAATTCATTTCGTAATTTTATCATAATCATAAAATACACGAACGATTTCGTGT
Source organism: Dryomyza anilis (assembly GCA_951804985.1). Classification (NCBI taxonomy): domain Eukaryota; kingdom Metazoa; phylum Arthropoda; class Insecta; order Diptera; family Dryomyzidae; genus Dryomyza; species Dryomyza anilis. Next base: position 9,596,265 of record OX638133.1, read on the forward strand.
ATTTTAAGCAGATTTTATTTTGAGTGTGCATGATCCAGTTAAAATTGTGTATGCTGATATTAAATCAATCAATTTTAAAACTTTGTAAACTTATTTTTGCATGAGATGTACATGTTATTTGGGATATTTATTTGGACTTACTTCTGTAAAATTATCATATAAATATAGTTCGGCATTTGTCTGCAATTCATTCAGACTGTAGTGCTTCGCTAAATTTGACATTCCAAGGCAATTTGAAGGTTGTAAATGACGAATTAAGAATTCACTGCAGGCAGTCATCACAGATTCGAAACGGAACAGATTTGCACTCGATAGTATTGACTCTACATTGTTGTCTCGTAGCTCTATTTTTCCTGTGTAACAAAACTGTACCAGTTTTTCCAAAACATCACTTTCTACTTCTTGTAAATGTATTTCATTCTCTTTAGATTCTCGCATTGATCCGGTAAACATAGCACGGAAATATTCACTGGTGGCAGCTAAGACAACGCGATGTGCCGGCAGTCTGCACACAAAAAAAAAAATCAAAAAATATGACATTTTGTTGTTACGCTATAAGTGCATATTTCATACATCTACACAGAAAAAAAAATGTTCATAAATGGAATGAGCGTCGTTAATTGAGACACCGTTCATAATATATATTAAAAAAATCATTCTATTTATGAACTATTCTTCGTATATACGAATCGCACAATCTGAGCGAAATTAATATAATAAACGCATTCATAATTGTTATGAAAAAAATTCATAGAATTGATGAACAAATTCATAAATAGTATGAACTTTTTTTCTGTGTAGAATTGGGGAGTTTTCAAAATTTAGAACGATATTTAGAACGTTCAGGAAAACATTATTTAGTATCAGGATAGTGTCATATTGAGGTAAGTTTTTTCTACCATATGCATTCCAGATCACTGTTTTATTGGGATAATCATACTCTATTCTTAAGTAAGGTCATCTATAACACGTATGTACTTCATATTGAAGAATGATTATTTTTTTCGTTCATTTTTTGTTTAGAAAAAATTGTTTTGTATATTTTTTTTTTTATAAATTGTATTTTTAATAAAATTTTGTTTAAATTTTTTTTTTTTTTTAATATCATTTTTTTCCAACAATATATTTTAAGGACATTTTTTTCCAATTATTTTCTAAAAAAATATTTATTTTGAAAAATTCGTAAAACAAATTGTAGATTATTCATATCTTTGTTCGATTCTATGAATATGATGGTAATATATATAATATGTCAATTAATTAACGGTGGTATCAATATGCTGAACCTGGTAGTTGGTAGAAAAATTCTTAATATTTATGAATAAATTCATTATTTTGATGCATTTTATTTTCATCATATTGCTTCAAATATTTTAGCAGGATGAAATTAGTTTTTTTAGGAAATTAATTAATTTATTTTGGTAGTTATTTTATTCCTTTGGGGGTTATTTCATTTATGTTGGGGGATACTTGATAAAAGAGAATTTGTTGAAAAATGTTGGAATTCTTTCATTTATTTTGGGTGTTATTTCATTGGGGGATATATAATTTTTTTTGGTTGTTATTCATATGAAATAGCACCCAATTTTTTTGTGGTTTGTTTTATTTTTAATTGGGTGTTATTTCATTTGGGTATTGTTTCATCAATTTTTTTTTTTGGGGGGATATTTCTTATTTTTTGGGGGTTTATTTCGTTGGGGGTTATTTTATTGGGGGCTATTTCGTAGCGCTATTTCTTACACTGCGGGTTTAAATTGCACAATTTAATTTTCAAAATGCCCACTTTAATTTTTTATTTTGCTAAATCTTATATTACAGCAATGCAACACTGCTGCTCTCACCTCTTGTCGACTCCGCTAATGAGAACAACATCGCACAGCTCCCGCGAGTTTAAGAGACTGAGCATGCCATTGAGCAGTATTCCACTATGTTTCGAGCACTCTATAATCTCACTGTTGTCTGCAGTCTCTGTGAATTTCATCATATTTTCGATTGGATTTTTTTGTATGGCTGTTGCCATTGTGATAGTAATGTTTGTGATAAAACAAAATCAAACAACAAGATAAACAAAGAATTTTTAACGTTTAAACAATTTAATGAACAATTATTGATACAAATCACTGAAAACTGATACTTGAGCCGCTGTGAAAAATATATTGTTGATCAACAACAGGGTTGCACAGTTTAAACTAAAAAATAAGAAAAAAAGTATGTAAATTAATAGTACTTTTGTTACGAAATGCATTTTTAAACTTTGAAGTGAATTGCAACACTGACTTTTCACATCATTCAAGATAATTCAAATGTTTAATTCAATATTAAATTAAAATATTAATTAAATAACTCGATAGTAAATATTAAAAAAAACGAGTTGGGAAAGTTTGGTCACTTGGGTAAGTTCGGTCACATGGGGGCGGATTTTTACAGTCGGTCGAGCCCGACTATGGAATACCCTACACCTTTGGTGGGGATATTAATCTGGGATAATTAATTGCATACCTTAATTTTAAAGATTTTAATTATGCTGAACCTCCCCACCCTCAGGATATTATTCATATATCAGAAATGTACGTCTTATATCCCCATAAATTAAAAAATTTATATAAAAGTATAAACAACTAAAAAATAAAAATTGAAAAATATAATTGGGCGGACAACGTCTATATTTAAAATTTTGAAAGGCTAATATTTCATATATTTGATTTTAATAATTTACTGATCAAATTTTCACTATGAAAACTCGGAAAATAATGAAAAAAAAGTGGGCGGATCACGCCCATTTTTTGACCACATATTTTTAGGTGAATTATAACAATACTTTTTAAATTTTATACCTATATCTTGAATACTTTTCCAGTTATTAGTTCCTAAAGAGTTATATAAAAGTGACTTGTATTGGAGGTGGACGTGTCCGTTGACCGATTTGGCTCATTTTCAAATTCAGTTCCTACTTTTGGCTAAAATATAATAATACGAAATTCTGATCAGTATTTCTCAAGTTATTCTGTATTCGGACAGCAAGACGGACATGGCAAAACGGATTCGAGTAGTGATGCTGATCAAGAATATATATACTTTTCCATACCGGACACGCCTCCTAAGGGGCGTTACAATATATGCACAAAGTTAATATACCCTGTACCTCATAGGTGTAGGGTATAATTAAAATGTTCAAACTTTATCGTAATATTGATTGTAAATTTGGACAATGTTCTGCATAGTTATAAATTATTTTCTTTGTAGGTTTTACAGTGCTAGTTTAAACATAGTTTAATCTTCGTTTAGTTAAACGGCTCTTAAATTAAGATGATGTTTAAATTTAAAAGCAGTAAACGTTTTAAATTAACTAAATTCAAGTCAGTTTAATACGACACCACTGGCAAATTTCAACGAATTATCGATTTTTTTACGAAACTATACGTAGATTTTATCTACGAAAGCCATTTGTACATAATACGAAAGATTCGTAATTTATTGAATACTTGTGTTCCATTTACGAAATGACGATTCATTCATAAAAATAAAAAATGTTATGCACTGATTTGATACTTTTGCACTTTTAGGACAAACAGAACTCACACAGAAAATATTTTAAAATACCAATTAAAATATAATGCAGCTCCAAGTGGCTATTTGACGCAACTGATTTCTGTTTTTACTAATGATTCGTAAAAAACAGACAAGTGTTTCGTAAAATTCTACAGATAACCTCAAAATTTACGAAAGTTGAGTAATTTTTTCGTAAAATGTAAAGCTCATACGTAAAATATGTTATTCTTTCGTACAAAAAATTGCAATAGAAAAGAATATCACGAAAGTTTCGTAATTTAAACGAAATATTCGTAATTTGGTTGTTTTTTTAATTTTACGAATATTGATTCGTAATATATACAAACCGTTCCTAAAAAATAATTTGGCAAAAAAAATATAAATTACAAATGTTTCGTGTATTCTATGTATTTTACGAAATTAAAAATTACGAAAAAATATTTCATAAAATGTCATAGAAATTATTTTGAGTGTAGAATACGAACACGGGTTTAATTATCTTTTTTCCAGAAAATTACATAGCCATTTTTGATTCCCAATGCCTCATTTAATAAAAGCGTATTTTTATATTATTGTTTAACGCATTTTTGATATTCCAAAATTGTATATTGAAATAATTTAATTTTTCAAACATTTTTTGTACAAGTTTTACAAAATCGTACCAAACTTTTCATTAAACCTCTCCTGCAAATAATTTAATGTAACTCATACGTCCTGGGGGCTGTCGCATATAATTTATTTAATTCATTGCCATCTTCATTTCCGCACATTTAATTAAATGCAAAAAATCTACGCATCTAAATTTAAATAAAAACAAATGTTTTCATTAAGCGGCGCCATCCAACAGGCTGCAGTTAACACACACAACAAGTGGCTCAGCTCAGTCCAAAGCGACACAACTCACACTTAATGCAGCTTAAGTGCCAGGGTGCAATAATAGAAAGTGGCACAAGCAACAAGAACCAGAAAGATAAGAGAAGAATTTAAAATTACAAAATAAAAAAAAAAACACGCAAACACTTAAATAAACATTATGCTCAGTGTCACCTTAATACCGAGTCACAAACAACTTCCGTTCAAGCAGCGCACAAATGGCTTCGCTTCCGTTTGACTTTTAATTGCGAAAGGAACAAATTTAAATTCAAGACTTGCTCGATAAATCGTAATATTTATTATTATTCAACATAAACTGAACTAACTTTTTGGGATACCCACTTTTTTTTGTTGTTGAGTACAAAAGTCAAGTTTTAGGAAAATAAATTAAAATTTTACGAACAAAATTTAATAAAATGCATAAACAGGTGCTTCATATAACTAGAAAATATTTTAAATAATGCATATTAGATAAATCTAAAAATGTATAATTTTAAAACCTAAATCTTGCCATTCAAAAGATTTCCAAAACATTTTTTCATTCACAAATTTTAATACTACTCAATATGATATTTTTTGTATTTGTTAAACAATTTTTTAATATAAAGAGTTTTTTATTAAAGCATTTAGCCGATTTTTTTGCCGAAATGTTTTCATTAAATTGGTGAATTTCATTGCTGGATTGATTAATGAATGCAGTTAAAATTGGTTGCTATATTTACGTCGATTATTTTTTTCTGTGTATAATGTAACATTTAAAAAAATGGTAATCAACATTTTGGATCCTATTAAGTCACTTCGTATTAAAAAATAACAGAATATTACAGAAAGAGTATTTCATCAAATAATTTAAAATCATTTTTCTTTAATTTATAATGTCGAATTTTAGTATATAAAGGAATGCTTGGTTTCTAATAAATTTTCAAAATATTTAAATTTTTACTTTAATTGTTTTTTAAAATTTTTATCTTCTTCTACAATCTAAAATAAAATTTTAATTTCGAATTTATTTTTTTTTAACTTTTTGTAAAAATAAATTGAAAACGTTGTATCATTTTTTAATAATTATTTGCATAATTTTTACCCTCACACAACATTTATGTGTTACATATGCAATATTTTTTCCATATTTTGAAGACTTTTTTTTTTTTTTTTTGTTATCAAGGCTTGTTTGCAATTCATGATGTCTAGAACAAACAATATTCTAATACAATTGAAAACGTGATATTTTGTAAATTTATCTAATACGAAAACAGCTCGTTTTAAATAACCCAAAGAAGTGCAAAAGGAACATGTATTAAAAAAAAAGGAAATGACTGTGACAAATCGTTTGATGTGTTGGTTTTTTTTGTTATTAAAAGGAAGACTCCCAATTTGATATAATTTTTTAAGCGGTTGGAGTTCTGGTTGTCGTCACCAAAGGAAATTGCAGCTAATTTTCAAAAAATATATTCTGTTTATCAAAAATTTTGAACTTTATTTTCTGTCAATTTTTGCCAGCAACATTTAGCAATTTTCGCCGTATACGTTTTAGTCAGTACACATTTTCAATGAGTTGAGCCGGATAGCTACACCAGAAATGTATCTGTTTCAAATGTTGTTTTTGTTTGCATATAAAATTTGTTCCAGCTCAAATTTAAATTATGAAAAAACGCAGCTAATATTTTCACGAACTCATTTCTCGCCGAGACAGTTATGTCCGGATAATTCGTAGTAATACAATTTATTCCCAAAACAATTCTACAATAAAACAGTACTTTGCCGAATCAATTCTTCTTAAAACAAATATTTCCAGGACAATTTTATCGATACAATTCTTTGCCTTGACAATGCTTTCTTCAGAAAACGTTTTCGGGGATTATTTTTCCCTCTTCAATTCTTTCTTCCCTGAAAGAAATTTTCTTCGGACAATTCTTTCCCGACTATCCTCTCACAAACAGTTCTTTTGTGTACAATTTTTATTGAATCAATTTCTCGTCCAGAAAACTCTACTCAGTTCGTTCTTTCCTGAATAATTCTATCCCGTACAATTGTTTTCCGGATATTCCTTAGAGAGTTATATTTCTTGCAGAGTTATTATTTTTTTACCATAGAATTCTAACCGGAACAATTCATCCCCGAAACATTTCCCCAGAAAATTCTTCGATGAGACAACGGTTTTCTGAGATTTTTTTCCCGAATAATTTTTGTAATTTTGCCCGGATACATTCTTCCAGCAACAGTTCTTCTCTGAATAAGTCTTTCTCGTAAAATTTTTTCATGAGACATTTATTTTACCGAATAATTCGAAGCTGCAGAATTCATACCCAGACAATTCTTACATGAAAATTTTTTTCCCGAGTCAATTATTTCCCAAAAATAATCTCTATAGAAACCAAGGACTAAAACTCTTTGGAATATCGATACCAGTTCCGGTTATGGTTTCAAGATTTTAAAATACCGGTTTCGGTTTTAATAAAAACGAGTTGGGAAAGTTAGGTCACATGGGTAAGTTCGGTCATATGGGACGGACTGTTATAGTCGATCGGGCCCGACTATGGAATACCCTACACCTTAATGTGAGATATTTAATTGTATACCTCATAATTTTATTCACATATCAGAAATTTACGTCTTATATAATTTAAAAATTTGATATAAAAGTATAAAATATCTAATAAAAAAAATTTAAAATAAAAGTGGGCGGACCACGCCTATATTTAGAATTTTGTAAGGCAAATATTTCACAGATTTGATTTTAATAATTTACGGATCAAATTTCCACTATGAAAACCTGGGAAATAATGAAAAAAAAAGTGGGCGGATCACGCCCATTTTTGGACCACATATTTTTAGGTGAATTATAACAATATATTTTAAATTTTATAACTATATTTTGAATACTTTTCGAGTTATTAGTTCCTAAAGAGTTATATAAAAGTGACTTGTATGGGAGGTGGGCGTGTCCGTTGACCGATTTGGCTCATTTTCAAACTTAGTTCCTTCTTTTGGCTAAAATATATTGGGACGAAATTTCATCGTATTCTGATCAGTATTTCTCAAGATTTTCTGTATTCGGACAGCAAGACGGACAGACAAGCGGACATGGCTAAACGGACTCGGGTAGTGATGCTGATCAAGAATATATATACTTTTCCATACCGGAAACGCCTCCTAAGGGGCGTTACAATATATGCACAAAGTTAATATACCCTGTACCTCATAGGTGTAGGGTATAAAAAGTATATGGGTTCCGATTCCACATATTTTTTAATAACGCTTTTTACGGTTCCAGTTCCGTTTCTTTGCGGTCCCTGACGAGAATTAAATATCGGATTTGGTTTCAAGAAATTTCAAATAGTGGTTCCAGTTTCATATATTTTGGTTAATAACGGTTCCGTTTTCAAAAATCAAAACTACTCCGATACCAGTTCCGATTCCGGTTCTTTGCAGTCTCTGATGAAACCCTTCCCATACAATCTGACCCGAAAATATTCCGCCCCGGAAATATTTTTCCCCAAACAATTTTGATGCAGTCAATTCTACTTCTAGAAAATAATAGAGAATATATTTAAAATCTCATTTGGCAGCCAGAATAAATGCTTAACAATTAATCTTAAACAAAACTAATCTTTTATTTATCTGCGACGAAGATACAAAAAAAAAACCGACAAAAGGTACCGGAAAAACATGCAATAGAAGCACTCAGCAGCGAAAAAGTGGTAACGCCATCTTTATTACAAACCAACGAACCGATAATATTTTCACTGGAGAAAATTTGGCTTGGCAGACAAATGAAATTCCGGCGCTACGACGATGATAAATTGCTGAACGCTGCTTTTTAACACATACACACAAAAAACTAAACCAAACAATACAAATACTAAATTGTAAATATTATTCTTTAAATATCGTGTATTGAGGAAACACGAAAATGCTGCTGGTTGTAGAAAAGCGGAAACGGATATGCGGATTTAGAAATCGTTTATGCTTTTTCATTTTTTGTTTATAAAAACAACTGTACTTTCGATACATATTCAGCACAATTCTAAAAGGCATCCAACAAATTATGTGAATATGTTTTTAGATACCCTAAAATCCCTATTAAATGAAATTCAAGTGGTGTTTTTTTCACTGATACAAAGAAATAGAAGTAGATTGAGTCAAAGATCGTTGCAAAAAACAAATTAGTAAAACTTTTAAATGTTTTAAACTGAACATTTGATTGTATGTAATAAATATTGATTTTGTTGCCTATATCTATAAAAGGTGTATATGTCATCTGTTAGGAAATTTAATTAATTTTTCAACAAACTACCAACGAGTAAAATCGGATACAAAACACAGAAGCAATAATTAATTTCACAGGCACTCTTTGTATTATTATTTTGATCAATATTTGAAAATTCAACCATAATAGGTAAGAAAAGTATATAGGGTCAGACTTTGAGTTTACTTATTACTATTTCAGTTTTGCCTATTGTAAAAAGTGCAATGGTTTTTGATCTCTTTATCCGATTTTGAATCAGAAATTAAATTTTTAAACAGATTACAAATCCACTTTTTTAGTTTATTACTTTTGGAAGACCTCATATCAATTCAATTTTGAATAAAAAGTGCACCAAAGCGCGAAATTTGAGATCGCGGCGGGTCCATTTACCATATCCAGATTTCACTGAAAAATCTCCACATCGATTTCTTCATCCTATAGATACTTTTTAGGGGTTGACCTTTTCTCGATTGAAAATCCATTGTCAATCTAGTGTACACACAAAAAAATATCACCAAAAATTTCACCATTTACCATATTCATCATATTGATGATTTCATTCATTGAACTAAAATCGTATTTTTTAAATGTTTTTCATTTTCAATATTTTTTTTAACATCAAATTTCAAACACAAATTTGTCTTCATTTACACATGTATGTTTTTATAATTCTTATATGAGTTATAATATTTAATTGATAATTATGCGAAGACTCTATTTCATCATATTAATGAATACTGTACATCATATTAATGAATTTTGCTCATCAAACACATTTATTTAAATATCATAAATCTTATAAGAATTATAAATACATAAATGTGTAAATGGAGCCATTTTTTTTTTTTTAAATTTGATATTGTAAATAATATTAAAAGTGAAAAACATTGAAAAAATACGATTTTAGTTCAATGAATGAAATCATCAATATGATGAATACTGGTAGTTGGTTAAATTTTTGTTGATATTTTTTTGTGTATATATATATATATATATATATATATATATATATATATATATATATATATATATATATATATATATATATATAAAAAAAAAATATCAATATACATAATTTTGAATTGTTTCATAGCCGATACGACATTTAATTGTATTGATTAAATAATTAATTATATTAATTAATAAGTTGAGTGAAGAAAATTTAAAGGATATTAACACGATGAAAAAAATGTTTTTTTTTTAATTTCTTTTTATTTATCTTATATTTATTTATTTTATATTTGGATCATTCCACGTCAATTCACCGAGCTTTGACCCCCTCCGATTTGCTTCATATTTTAAAATGTTGTTATTATTGATCAATGAAGTTTAAATTTAATTTTTCAGTTTTCTATCGCATCCCCTCATCCCCTTACCAAACTGTAAAAACACGATTTTTGCTGTTTTGCATCAAAGGCGCCCATTTTTTAGTAACACGGTTTGTACTTAAGACATATGAGTATATACCAGTTTTTATTGATGTATCTCAAACCAATCCAAAATTAGGGTGATTTATATACTAAAAAACAGGATTTTCAAAGTTAAGAAAAAATAGAAGAAAAATTCTTACCACTCCGTATTTTTAGAGTTTTCTAAGGTGGTGCGATAGAAAACTGAAAAATTAAATTTAAACTTCATTGAGCAATAATAAAAACATATTAGGATATGAAACAAATCGAAGGTGGTCAGGATCAAACCTCGGCAAATTGACGTGGAATGCCCCATTTATTATATTTTTTATTTACTATTTTACTTAACTACGTGTTTTTTGAAGTTTAAAAAACGATGTAAAATAAGTTCGCTACAACAGTATCTGTAAAACTGTGTGGTGCATGTAAAACAGTGTATTAGCTGTAAAACTGTGCATTGACTGTAAAACTGTCGGTTGGTGTGTATGCTATATATTAGCATAAACACCAACCTAGAAAGTATTCGATTTATACCTTTTAATTTAGTGAAGCAATTTAATAAATTTATATACTTTTTTTGTAATATTTTTAGTTAAACTGTTATTGTCTATGAGTCCCTTTGCCTATATTAGAGTCTATCTGCCCTGTTCCATTTTGCCTTTCTTTTTATCAGTCTTTCTGTTTCTCTCCTTGGTATTTGATTGTTCGCCACTTATTACTGTTGACATCGTTAGTAGCTCTTGCAGTGATCCGTTACGTCCATAAAATACAGTACAGTGCACAAAGCCAGTCGCACGTCCAGCCGGAATTTCATATCCCTGTTAAGCACCGTAATATGTAGCCAGCATGTGGGAAACATGTAACTGTTTTTTTTTTTTTTTTGTTTGGGTTTACTTAGACATTTTATATATATATATTTTATTGTCTGTGTGTTTGGATCTGTGTGTTGGTATTAACGTTTGTCGTATTAACGTTTGTGCAGCTAAATTAGTTTCGCCGCCAAAGTGATTCCCATAATTGCCATCGTGGCATTCATATTTCTAGATATCTCTGTATCTGCATCTATTTCTCCTTTATCCCTGTTTCAGTATTTGCGACTGTCTGTGTCTGTGTCTGTGTGAATGTGATTATGTGTGATTGTATTGTAATACTTTGTGTACACACAGAAAAAACCTCTTTTAACATGAGGTTCAGTGTTTCAAACGAAATACATTTGTTGTAACCTCATGTCATTGAAACATTTTTTTTCTAACTTTACTCTAACCGAAATGTTAGTCCTTGCAACTGCACGTTCAGTTGTCGTAACCTCATGGTTGCATTTTTCATTGTGTCAAAATTTGACGTTTGTGCATTTGTTACTGTGATTGAGTAAGTTGTTGTATCAACAAAATAAATGTCAAACCTCATGTCTATCAGCAGTTCGGTTGCCAGTTTCTTAATAACTGTTATGGACACATAGAGAAATAAAGAAACGTCAAAAACTTTTACAATTTGCAAATAATAGCAAATTCATTAATTACGTAAAAATGAGAAATATATAAATATAAATAAAATAATTAATCAATTTAATACAAATTTCTATATAAATAAAAAAAATATTTGACCATATGTGGCAATAGAAATAGTTTTGTTTTTTTTTTTTATAATTATGGTGAAATAAAATAATAAATTTGTCTTTTCATACTGGTATTATTTTTTAGGAAACAGGAATTAGTAGATATACTCATTGAAATTGTGTGCGTGAAATATTTACGCATCTATAATACATATAGAACTTTACATAAATAAGTTTTATAAATAAAAAAATCATTATTAAAATAAACTTTCAATTGGATGTTACGGCATGCTTGCTGACTAGGAGGTTGGCACAACCTCATGCTTGTTGACAAGGAGGTTGGCACAACCTCATGCTTGTTGGCTAGGGAGTTGGTACAACCTCATACTTGCTGAATAGGAGGTTGCCACAACCGAATAATTCGGAAGGGTAGGGTATTGTAGTTGGTTGCCGCAACAAATCAGTTTACTGTGTGTGGGTGTGAGGTAACGAATTATTTTCAGCATTGTTACAACGGAACTATTTCATTTCGAATTCTTTTCTTTTAATTATTGTTAAAAAAATATTTTTTTTTAATAATTATTATTTTAAAACTAAAAAAAGTAAAACTAAAATTAAAAAATTTAAAACTATAAAAATTAATTGAATTACTATAAATAAAAGAATTAATAGCATTAATTTAACTAATAGATTAACTAATATGAAAAAAGTTTTCTTTATAGTTTAAAATGAAACTGAATTAAAGTCGAAAAAAAAATACAAATTTCCTTTATAATGCCAACGAAATAGACAATTTTTGGAACAAAAACGCCTCATAAACTAACAACAGGCAACTAGTGCAACTGACACAGCGCCCAAATGAAGGCTCACGAATGCGCATAAATTGGCGGAAAGAGCGCGCGCATCGGAAACGCGCCAGAAAACTTCTTTCAATGCCAAAAAGCTAGAACTACACTAAAAGGGTATGTGCTATAAAATTATTAGCTGTTGTTCATATTTGTGATTTATTTTTTCTTTTGTATTTTATTTTTATTTTTTTTTGTTTTTATCTTGTTTGTGTTTATTTTATTTTTGTGGTATTTTATTTTCTCTAGTTTTGTTATTATTTTCATTTTCGTTGATGCTGCAAAAAACACTGATTATACAAAATTCCCGAAAATAATATGGACTGGGCGCAGAGCCAAAATCAAGGCGCAAAACTTGGCATAATTGAATAATAATAAAAAGCAAGAAAAAAGTAACGAACAAATACTGTTAAGGGACAGTAGCAGCAGAAAGAGGCCCCTTACAATAACAACAAAGAGCCACGCAGATAACGAAGCGTATTAATAAGGATAAGCATCATAAGCCGATACCAAAGTGTCAGCCGACTATAAGACAGAAAGAACCTTCATGGCGTATACTGTGTGTATATTTTATGCGTCTCCCAGAACTCAGAATGGGTTTTATGTGCCTTCGTGGGCCGGACAATAAGCATGGTGACCATGATTCTTCGTCGACTGTATGTGTATTTAAGGATTAACAGACGTTTAGAACATGAAATAATCAAGGATAACGGCACAATGATGAGGCTGCTGGCGGGCATGATGAAATTCAAGGATTTAATTTTGTTGTATTTTCTTTGCATACTTGGTTTATTTAACAATAAGTGCTATAGAAAAAAAATAAAAAAGAGAAAATTGTATAGCAATGTAAGACTTTGGGGATTTTTGTTTTAAAAAAAAAGTGACCGACAAAAATCATTTTAATTTTTTGAAAAAAAAAAAAAAATGTCACAAACAAATGATTTTATGCATTAAAGTAATTTTTTGTATTTAACGTGATGTTTTCTGCGTCTGATATAGAAAAGATTATTTATTAATTTATTTACTCGAGTTGAAATTTGGTTCAGGATAAGAAAAGTATCTATTCAGGAAATCCTGAAAATTTGTTCAGGTTGGGATCAGGTATTAAAATCAGAAACTGATTTTAAATGTGACGCACTTTTAATTGTATTTCCTCATCAGGTCAGTGATGCCAACTGGAGGGGAATTCCCCAAATGGCGGGGGATTTTAGTCTTCGCGGGTAATCGGAGAATGGTCCACTTTTGGTGGGGAATTTCAAATTTCAAATGATCTGTTACATTTTCTACATTTTGAAAACAAAAAAACAAAAATTTTGAACAAAGCAAATTAATTAGTCGGTGCATTTTCAGCAATTATATTTGCTAAAATGCGCCGACTAAATTATTTGCTGCATTGACGTACAAATATTCATATTAGCGAACGCAATTGTTTATATAACGTAGAATAGAAAATGTTTTCATTAAATTAGTGAATTTCATTGCTGGATTGATTAATGAATGCAATTAATATCGGTCGCTATATTTACGTCGATTATTTTTGTCTGTGTATAAAATCGAATTTGATGGAATGTCTTTAAATTCCAATCTTTCAAAATGTAGAAAATGTGATAGATCATAATTTGGCATTTAAATATAATTTTCGACATTGTTTGCTCCAATGCAAAAATATTTTTGTCTGCATAAACGCCAATTTTAATTGCTAATTAAAACCTCATTTAAAAAGATCCAGTTTTTCAGACACATTTTAAAATTAAACTTAGTTTAAACTAGATGTTATTTCGTTCATAGTCAACATATCACAAATAAAATGTCACATCAACTGATTACTAATTGTTTATCCCTCTGTAAAGTTGAAAGGATTTCATACATTTGATTAGGAACTATAGAATTTTAAAACTGTGTAAAAATCGTCTTTTTAAATTGAACGACGTTTAACTATGTTAGCAATAAATATGGAACCACTTGCTAATGACAAATATTTTTTTCTCAAATTGTATTGTCATTCAAAAATTAAAGAAATTAAAAAAAAATTTCAGAAATATCTATGAAAATAAGTAGTAGAACTTGTTCAACTATTTAAGTTCTTGCAATGATACAGAAAACAGCCAATGTGAAAAAATGTATTACATTTCGTTTTTATTAAAAATGTATTAAAAACACCATTTATTCTCAGTGTGTTTAAATTACATTCGTGTTAGGAATTGTATGGGGGAATATTTATCTTTCCAAAGATTCAGATTTTTTTACAGAAAATGTAATGTTGCCTTTCGATTCATTGAATATCAAGGATTCATAGGTGAAATATCTGTATCTTTGGAAATTCTGTATCTCCTAAAGAAGCGTTTTTTCAAGGTCACAGTTCAGAATTTTCACAAATGGGCCACAATTGGTTTGGTTTATTAATTATAAAAAAATACTGCAATTTTTTACAGAAAATGTAATGATGCCATACGATTCACTGAATATCAAGGATTCATAGGTGAAATATCTGTATCTTTGGAAATTCTGTATCTCCTAAACGAAGCGTTTTTTCAAGGTCACAGTTCAGAATTTTCACAAATGAGCTACAATTGGTTTGGTTTATTATTTATAAAAAAATACTGCAATTTTTTACAGAAAATATAATGATGCTTTTCGATTCACTGAATATCAAGGATTCATATATGAAATTTCTGTATCTTTGGAAATTCTGTATCTCCTAAAGGAAGCGTTTTTTCAAAGTCACAGTTCAGAATTTTCACAAATGTGCTACACATTCGATTCACTGAATATCAAGGATTCATTGTTGAAATTTTTGTATCTTTGGAAATTCTGTATCTCCAAAACGGAGCGTTTTTTCAAGGTCATAGTTCAGAATTTCACAAATATGCTACAATTGGTTTGGTTTATTAATTATAAAAAAATACTGAGATTTTTTACAGAAAATGTAATGATGCTATTCAATTCACTGAATATCAAGGATTCGTAGTTGAAATTTCTGTATCTTTGGAAATTCTGTATCTCCTAAACGGAACGTTTATTAAAGGTCGTAGTTCGTAATTTTCACAAATGTGCTACACTTGGTTTAGTTGCGGCATTTTGTTAAAAATCTCGAGGAGAAAGACAATATGAGTTGGTTTCACTGCATCAGGTATTCCTGTCGAAAAAAAGATTTCTTTCCTTTCTTTTGTTTCCACATCTCTTATTTTTTATATTTCATATAATTTAAAAATTGCATAACATTCAATAAAATGTGTCCTATGACTATTATTGTGGTACACTCTTACATTTTCAATTATATAGTCTTATATATTCTATAATACTTCTGCTAGTTTTCAATAATTTATATGGCAAATGTAAAAGCATTTTAAATTTCAAAATTTTTTTGATGAAAACTAAGTGGATAGGGCATATTTTAAAGATTAGAACCGATGGAAAAAAGATAATAACCCAGCAAACATTTTGAGTCTTTTAAGACTCCTAAATGTGTCATATTTATGAGTGTTACACACATATATGTGCAATTAAAAGAGTCCAAAAAGGCTCCCGACTCCTGGGTAGAGTGCCCCATTTTATGAGCCCAAAAACCCTCATATTTCTGACTCTTTTATTACACCTAAAACACTCATATTTGAGCGCTAGAAAGTGCCCAAAAAGGCTCTCAACCCATGGGTAGGAGGCACCATTTTATGAGCCCAAAAACCCTCACATTTCTGACACTTTTATTACTCCTAAAACACTCATATTTGAGCACTGAAAGGATTCTAAAAAGGCATGGGTAGTGCACACGCATTAAAAATCCGCGTAGTTTTTATACCCTACACTAAGAGTGAAAGGGTATATTCAGTTTGGTACGCCGTTTGTAACACCCAGAAGAAAGCATCTCCGGTATGGAAAAGTATATATATTCTTGATCAGCATGACCTCCTGAGTCGATTTAGCGATGTCCGTCTGTCCGTCTGTCTGTCCGTCTGTCTGTCTGTCTGTCTGTCTGTCTGTCCGTCTGTCTGTCTGTTGAAATCCCTAAGACTTTTAAAATTGAAGAGCTAGATAAATGAAACTTATAACTTAGATTACTAATATACCTACGCTGTATGTGCGAAAAAATTGGCGAGATCGGTCCATGGTGACCTATGATCCGACCACTTATGTTCAAATACCACATATAAAATGTACATATAAAGATCAATTTTTATGTATACGTGCTTAGGTAAACTTTGTTGGTCAAATATATATTGACATCATGCTCAAATACATGATAATAATGTTTTCCGGCGAAAAGACTTGTGGTTCACAAAAAAAAAAATCGAAATTCGGTACACCTACCCATTTGTAAATATGGGTATCAAATGAATGGAAATTCTTCAGCGATTGAATGTTTGTAGTTATTTTCAGGATTCGTATACCCTGGTGACCTATATATCACTTTGAATGGTAACCACACATATGTGTAGGGTATTTATAGTCGGCTTAGACCGACTATAATTTTGATAATCCTAACTATCATAATTACACCTACTTTAAAATTTCCCATGTGATCTAACCTTCCCAACTGGTTCTTTCTTCAGAACTATAGAATGTGTCTGAAATTAATCCAACATAGTACATGTTCATGTTTATCTTAGTCCAGTCATCCGTGAGAAAATGCATTCATTTTAAAAAATCCATTTAATATGCAGGTTTGTCTGTTGAATTTACACTAATAT
Source organism: Dryomyza anilis (assembly GCA_951804985.1). Classification (NCBI taxonomy): domain Eukaryota; kingdom Metazoa; phylum Arthropoda; class Insecta; order Diptera; family Dryomyzidae; genus Dryomyza; species Dryomyza anilis. Next base: position 9,613,430 of record OX638133.1, read on the forward strand.
TTTATTATTTTTCGTTTGATTTCAAATTCGAAACGAATATAAGTATTTCAATTTTATTTAAACAGTAGGCTCCTAAAGCCAGCATAAATAAGATACTTTTATGCCTCCCTTTTCTGAGTGCTCCTAAAATACTCCTAATTTGATGATTTTATGAGTTTGATTTGAGGGGGCTCCTAAAGCGCTCATAAATGGGACTCTTTTATGAGTAAAATTTTGGAGCGTTCCTAAAACGTTCTAAAATATAGAACTTTTATGAGTCTATTTTCTGAGCGCTCAGAAACAATTTTATTTTTTGATGCTTTTTTTATGAGTAATATTTTTGAGAGCTCCGAAAACAGTCTTAAATGAGATTCTTTTAAGAGTAATTTTTCTGAGGGCTCATAAAACACTCAAAAATTTGTCTCCTTTATGACTCCAATTTCAGAGCGCTCCTAAATTGCTTAATGGGTTGTGCTGCTGCAGATGTTAAAAGTGAAGTGAGTGTTCCATCGCACCACGAGGCAAATGTCACCTTTGACGTTTGTTCTTGTCATGTGTATCTGTAATGCGTTGCGGACTTTTTGGGCAGAGTTGCCAACCGTTCTAATGATTCGCCTTATGTTGGTATAATGCGGCTTTCACATCAGATGATGATATAATGTTTAATCTCGCCGCGCGAACAATTTCTCTTGATAATTAAAAAACAATTTGCAGTTTTTCTATAAAATATTTTTTATATATATTTTTATTTTTTATTCTTAGTATTCACTGAAAATTCCCTAAAAATTCGATAATAAAATCAAAATCATCACCCACGAATTATATAGAATTGGTGTATGGGATGCCCAAAGGATCCTCACTTTTTTCTCTTTTTGTTGAGTAGTGAAATTATTAAAACAAAAACAAATGGTTTGTTAAATTTATTAACATTCAGAATTTAATTTATTACACCATCTAAAGAGAAGAAATTCAGAAATATGACACTACATATATCACTACTTAACATATCGTTCGGAATTATTCATTTGCAGTTTTAAAGATTATTGAAGGATAAAAGTTTAAAAGAACATTAATAAGATAAAATAATACATAAAATTGCCAAGATTTTCCTCTTTCAACCAATTACGCCATCGTATTTCAATAAATCTTTTGAAAGTTTGAAGTTCTTTTAAAAGGAAATGGGATCACGAAATAAAAAAAAAACTGTAAATGCATTGTATCTCCATTTGGTTCCTAGTTTCAGACCTATATCATTTGGCGCATGTGTAACGAATTTTAAAAATTTAAAATATTTTCGACTTTTAAATGTGTTTAACCCTTCTGCAAGGGCCCAATCTTACGGAAAATAGCGATTTAGGTATTTCAATCAAATTCGTATTGAGTGTCGAAAAAATATTTTTTTTGTTCTTGTTTTTTATTATTTTTTTGTTAAAAATGATTAAAAAATTTAATTTAATAAATAAACTCATGTTTTTATATCCAATTATATATTTATGGCAATGAGTGGGTCAATTTGACCCAATTTGAATAGGGTATGTTTGCAATTTGTGCACAAGGATTAAATAAACAGTTTGTTTGCCTCAATCGAGCCATTTACAACATCTTGAGCCAAACAAATGTCCTTCATTTTCCGACGCACCACTTTGCCATTCGAGTTCCGAATAAGTTGTGGCACAAAATAGACGCCCCCATTCAGCCGTTTGTGTTCCGGCGTCGACCCCTCCTTCGGCCCCTTTACATGCGCCACAATCTTTGCCGCATTCAAGGCGCTACCTTCGCGACGCACCACAGCCGCAGCGGCTCTATGGCCCACAATCTCATCCCACACGCCGAATACACAAACCTCCAACACATCTGGCAACTCTGCAATGGCTGCCTCAATCGTGTGCGGCGTAAATTTGATACCATTGTATTTCATGATATCATTGCAACGATCCAACAAATACAAATACTGCTCATCATCGAAATAGCCCAGGTCTCCGGTGCGAATCCAACCGCAGGCGTCGATTATGCATTCGGTGCCCTGTGCATTGCCATAGTAACCGGTCCAATTCATATTATTTTTCACACAAACCTCGCCCACTTGCAGCGGCCCCAGCGATTGCACGGACGACTCCCCCTCATCTGGATCCACGTTGACAATTTTCACACAGACATTTGACAAAAGTTTACCCGCCGATTCTACCTTGTCCGTATCATAATTAGACGCTATGCCACCATATTCGCTGATTCCATAACAGTTAAATAGCATAGCCGGCGGCGTTAGGGACGCACGTATACGTTCCATTGATGCAACGTTGCAATGGCCGCCTGCCATGAAGATCTTTTGGATGTGCGCCATTGTCATTTTGTTGTAGCGCACAGACTGTGACAACTGCACCATATGTCGCGTAGTGATCGCCAAAAATGTGACCTTGTACTTGACCAACAAATCGAGCAGATAATCAACGTCGAACGCTTGCGTTGTGACGATGCGACGACCGCCGTATATCACACTAAAAATGATGTTGTGCAGACCCAACCCCCAGTCGACGGTGCTGAAGGTTAACATGATGTCAGTGCCGTGTATAAAGCTGTCGAAATTTTCAAAAAAATAATTAATGTAACTATTTTAAAGTGTATAGAATAATCGAACAATGAAAACAAACAAATATAAATTTATATAACCCAAATCGATTAGATATTCACGTCTCCGAGTGAAAGTAGTGACACCACTAATCACACTCACACCCTGCATAACCTAACTTTCCTGGACTATAATCCAACTTTAAGCAGTAAGCATAGGTCATATGAGAAATTTTTCTAAAGCAACTATAAATACCCTATAATGTTTGAAAACAAAATAGAAAATCGGGACTGGAAAAACCGATAGACAGATCTAAATTACTTAGTTACTTAGAGAATGAATTGAGGCATCGAAGGCTTACTGGGTAATGACTTAAATTGATTCTAAAATACGATAGGTTCGACGTTACAATATCGTTTTATTTCGTACGGTTAATACTATATCATACCCAAAGTCAAAGGCTAACGCTGCAGAAGACTTGGTCACCGCCTTCGGCAGACCAGTGGTGCCGGAGGTAGATAGAATGGCGGCAGTCTGTGTTGGTCCATATTTCAGAGGTTGTGGTCTATAAAAAAATACATTACTGTTTATAGTTTCATAAAAACGATAGATAAGACAAAAAATAACGTTTATGTTAATTGTTAATCATCTAAAATAAATTTAAAACTTTGAAAAAATATTTTATAAGTAACCAAGCAATATTAAAATCAAAATTTGTCTGTTATCTAAATCAAATCTTAATACTTACTGATAAAAATGCTCGCTTGTCGTGGGCTTCAACAGTTCTTCAATCTTTGTCACACCCGTTACGTGATTACAGAGTGTATAGAATTGCGTTTGAAAGTCTTCAGTGGCTATTTTTAGATCGTCATACATTTTGCCATCACAAAATATAAGCTTTGGCTTTGTAATATTCAAAAGATATCTCAAAACCGCTGCAAAGTAATCCATTTCAAATCTTATTCCGATATTTTTGAAAACTACATTCAGACTTACATTTCTCCTGCATAATACCAACGGTATGAACTGCTGTTCCATGCAACCAACACCCAATGATAACGGGAAACAACATGGTGGTGTTGGGCGCTACCACGCCCACTACATCGTCCTGTGTTATACCCAATTTTGACAGTTGTTGCGCCACACGTATGGCATACGTTAGTGCCTCACCGTAGGTCAGTGTTACGCCTTCCGAATCGCATATCTGACAGATTTCCGTCGGCGACTTACTACGCAACATGCTGAATGCGATGCGTCCCACAGAACAATCAGCGGAGAATACTCGTTGGGTGCTCGGACCACGCCACACCTTTGATTCGGCATCGTAAGTGGTATTGGAATTCATTTTAAAAATACGTATCTTGCGTCTGCACAGCAGTATCAATTCTTTGCAACTGATGAATCTGGCCTCCTAACCGATCACTTTTTATATGAGAAACGAAACTTATCTAATGTGTCGGTGTCATGTTAACTATGTTATGATGATCCATGTTTAGGAATTAACATGGTCGGAGTATTAATGTGTTCATCGGCTAATGCTGGTATCAAAGATTGCTGTGTGTGTTGTGAATTCGCATTACTTAGTTAAGTAATATACAATATTTTAGTGATTATGATTTTTTTTTTAGTAACAATTTAAAATTTTAATAAGAACATTTTACTATAAATTTTAATTTGACTATAAAAATGTATATTTGGTATAAAATTGCATTTTTAATATAAAAATTGAATTTTTGCTATAAAATTAAATACTATAAAATTGCAAAAAAAAATGCATTTTAAATTAAATTTGTACTTAAAATTTGAATTTTTACTAAAAAATTGAATGTTTACCATAAAATTGAATTTTTACTATAAAATTGAATTTTTACTATAAAATTGAATTTATACCATAAAATTGAATTTTTACTATAAAATTGCATTTTCACTATAAAATTGAATTTTTACTATAAAATTGAATTTTTACTATAAAATTGAATTTTTGCCATAATTGAATTTTTTCTATAAAATTGAATTTTTACTATAAAATAGAATTTTTACTATCAAATTGCATTTTCACTATAAAATTGAATTTTTACTATAAAATTGAATTTTTACTATAAAATTGAATTTTTACTATAAAATTGAATTTTTACTATAAAATTGAATTTTTACTATAAAATTGAATTTTTACTATAAATTTGAAATTTTACTGAAAAATTGAACTCTTACTATAAAATAGAATGTTTACCATAGAATTGAATTTTTACTATAAAATTGTATTTTTACAATAAAATTGCATTTTCACTAATTGAATTTGTACTATAAAATTGAATTTTTACTATAAAATTGAATTTTTACTATAAAATTGAATTTTTACTATAAAATTGCATTTTTACTATAAAAATTGAATTTGTACTTTAAAATTGAATTTTTACTATAAAAATGAATTTTTACTATAAAATTGAATTTTTACTATAAAATTGAATTTTTACTATAAAATTGAATTTTTACTATAAAATTGAATTTTTACTATAAAATTGCATTTTTAATATAAAATTGAATTTGTACTATAAAATTGAATTTTTACTATAAAATTGAATTTTTACTATAAAATTGAATTTTTACTATAAATTTGCATTTTTACTATAAAATTAAATTTTTACTATAAAATTAAATTTTTACTATAAAATTGAATTTTTACTATAAAATTGAATTTTTACTATAAAATTGAATTTTTACTATAAAATTGAATTTTTACTATAAAATTGAATTTTTACTATAAAATTGAATTTTTACTATAAAATTGAATTTTTACTATAAATTTGAAATTTAATTACTATGAAATTGAATTTTACTATAAAATTAAATTTTCACTATAAAATTTAAAAAAAGATTCTTTACCATAAATTTTAATTTTTATAATAAAAATTAATTATTACTATAAAATTGATTTTATCATTATAGAATTGAATATTTGCTATTAAATTGATTTAAAATTATTTAAGATACAATTTTTCCTATAAAATTGAAATTTTATTTTAATATCAAACCACACACCAAACAAGCAAGGATCCAATATAACCGGCATCTACGATCGTCACCTCGATCTCAGCTTAAAAACTTCAAACAACAAGAACGGTTTCAACTAAAATAATCTAAAAAACAAAAAGAACTAAAGAATTCAAAGAACTAAAAGAACTTAAATAATTAAAAGAACTAAAAAAACTGAAAGAAAAAAAATAACTAAAAGAACTAAAAAAACTGAAAGAATCCTAAGAATTACTGTATTAAACGATAATGGAATTTTAATTTATATTAGTACAGTATCTCTGAAAGTGTCACGAAACTATTTAAATTTGGTCAAGATCGTTTCTATGGTTTGCAGAGATACAAAATGTACGCCATCTGGTGGTCTTACACTGTATTAATCGAGTCCTACAGAACGTCATGAAAAATTATTTTATCCAGATTAGATCAGTTGTTGTTGCATAGATTTAGAAAATTTTGACTTTGCCTCCTGTTGTGCTATCTACTTTATAGTTTAAATGAATGAATATTAAATAAAAAAAATAAAATTATATTAAATATAGCACAAATTCATTCAGTAGTTGCAGAGTAATCAAAATTAACGGTTTGAAAATCAGAACAATATTTTAATCTGTACAACATTTTATTTAGATCAGATCTGTGGTTCAGAGATACGGATTTTGGGGCCTATACGCCATGTACCGATTAAATTTAAGCTTTATAGTTTAGATATATCGGTATTTTGGACGGAGTCACTACTTCAAATTTGGTTCAAATCGATTTAGAGGTTACATAGGCGTAAAAATTATCATCCTCTGGCGTTAAAATTGGGTACTATATTTAAGCATTTTAACAAAGAATATATACACAAGTATACAAGCATTTACTTACCCTGGCGGTGATCCAATTATTAAATGAATTGGTATTCAACATAGAGTCACTATATATAAAATGTGGTCCAAATTGGTTCAGATGTTAGAGAATTGTAAATTCTAGATCGGACCGGTGGTTACAGAGATATAGAAAACCAATATTTACGTCATTTATGAGTGGAATTTTGAATTGAAATCTAGCCTATCATTCCTTCAAAAAATCGCATCGACACCCAGAATAAAATACTATATAAATAATAGTTTTTTACTATTAAAAATAGTCACTAGGATAAAGTATTATTTTATTCCATTAAATACTAGAAAATACCATAACATTGCCTTTGAGTTTATATGAAAAGATATATATTTTTTCTATACTATTAAATCAATAATTGTCCTATTGAAAAATTTTAATGGGATTTGAGGACATTTTTTCTGTGTGTACCGTTTAGACGGAGAAGTGGAACAAACCAACAAACAAAGAGATTTATTATATTAGTATGTACATTGGCACTAGGGATGTCAATCCCGGACTATTTTTCAATCCCGAAATTTCGGGACTGAAAAATTTGAATCCCGGTATTAGTCGCGGAATTTAAAAAAATAATAGCATATGCATAAAATAACCATATCTATGTTTGAATAATAAACAATTATAATGCTTAAGGCTCAAACAAAACTCATATATTCAAATGCATCTGTTTTCAGGTTGAGTAGCATGTAATTCATTATTATTGACGTCAGTGTTTTAAGATTTTAGTCCATTAAATGTTAGATTTACTTTTTCACGAAATGTGTATAAAAACATTGAAAGACTTTTGAATAAACTATTAAAAAATTGATCTACTAGCGTTTTTTGTAATCCCGAAAATACCGCGATTTAACGATGATCCCGGGATGAGTTTTTCGGGACTGATTTGACTCAACTCCCGGGATCCCGGGATTGACATTCCTAATTGACACATATATAATTTGGTGGTGCAATAGCAATTCTAATTAAAGACCCTTTCCACCAATACCTATACTCAGACAAAAATTTCATAAAATTCCATTAATACTTGTCAATAGAACAATTATAGATTTAATAGTATACAAAAAATAATTATTTTAATACAAACTCAAAAATAATTTCATAGTATTTTGCAGAATTTAATGGGATTTGCCAAATTTCAATAGTAAAAACGATTTATGGTATCTTTCTTCTGAGTTTAGAATAGAAAAATATAGAATTGTTGAAAAATTGTTTTCCAAAAAACCTTTAACGTTACTTTTCTTTTAATTTTAAGACTAATTTTAATATTATAATGAATGAAAGTGGAAATGCCAACAATTTATACTTTGATTCAGGAATTTATGTGAGATAAAACGTTCCCAACAACGGGACGTTCTTAAATCAAGAATAGGGATATTTATGATTATTGAATTAAATTGTAAAATTATTAAATTAAGCATGATAATACTTAAAGTAACAATTTCAAATACTCATTTTAAGATTAATCGTTTTTAGGTAAAAATACACTTCGATTCATATATCTTTAATACATATCCAAATACTATTCTTAGTGTTGACAATTAAAAGAAAAATTGCGTATATAGTTTTATTGGAAAAAAGTCCCTAAAAATTCCATATCAAATTTTCTTAAAAACGTTACTTAAAGAAATAAACAGAGTATGCAGTTGAAATCCTCACCCAGAGAAGAATGTATGGTATGTCCATTGGATTCTGATTTTGTTTATCATTTTGTTGAGTAGTGAAATTATTAAAAAAAACTAATTGTTTATTATATTTATTAACATTCAAAATTTAATGATATATTGAATTTTTTACAATTTATTTTTAATATATTGAAATACTGAAATTTTAAAAATCTGATATATTTTAGGCTCAAATAAACAGTTTGTTTGCCTCAATCGAGCCATTTACAACATCTTGAGCCAAACAAAACTCCTTCATTTTCCGACGTACCACTTTGCCATTTGAGTTCCGAATAAGTTGTGGCACAAAATAGACGCCCCCATTCAGCCACTTGTGTTCCGGCGTCGGCACCTCCTCCTTTGGCCCCTTTACATGCGCCACAATCTGCGCCGCATTCAAAGCACTACCTTCGCGACGCACCACAGCCGCAGCGGCTCTATGACCCACAATCTCATCCCACACGCCGAATACACAAACCTCCAATACATCTGGCAACTCTGCAATGGCTGCCTCAATCGTGTGCGGCGTAAATTTGATGCCATTGTATTTCATGATATCATTGCAACGATCCAACAAATACAAATACTGCTCATCATCGAAGTAGCCCAGGTCACCGGTGTGTATCCAACCGTCGGCGTCGATAATGCGTTTGGTGGCCGTCGTATTGCCATAGTAACCACACCAATTCCCATTATTTTGCACACAAACCTCGCCCACTTGCTTTGGCCCCAGCGATTGCACAGACGTCTCGCCCTCATCTTCTTCCACGTTGACAATTTTCACACAGACATTTGGCAAAAGTTTCCCCACCGAATCCAACTTGTCAGTACCATAATTAGAAGCAATGCCGCCACATTCGCTGACTCCATAGCCGTTCAATAGTATGGCCGGCGGCGTAAGCGACGCACGTATGCGTTCCATTGATGCAACGTTGCAACTGCCGCCTGCCATGAAGATCTTTTGGATGTGCGCCATTGCGGATTTGTTGTAGCGCGCAGACTGCGATAACTGTACCAGATGCCGCGAGGTGATCGCCAAAAATGTGACCTTGTACTTGACCAACAAATCGAGCAGATAATCAGCGTCAAACGGTTGCGTGGTGATGATGCGACGACCGCCGTATAAAACACTAAAAATTATGTTGTGCAAACCCACTGCCCAGTCGGCGCTGCTGAAGTTGAACATGATGTCAGAACCGTGTATAAAGCTGTAGAAATTTTAAATAAATATTTAACGTTTTATTAAAAAAAGGTACAGAAAAATCCAACAAAAAAATCGAATAATAAATTTCTCAAACAAAATAGAATTATATACACTCAAAATAATTTCTGAACATTTTACGATATATTTTTTGCTAATTCTTAATTTCGTAAAATACACGAATAATTCGTAGAATTCACGAAATATTTGTTCGTGATTATTTTTTTAATTTTTTATTTTTTTCTAAATTATTTTTTACTAACGATTCATATATATTACGAATCAATATTCGTAAAATTAACAACAAAATTACAAATATTTCGTTTGAATTACGAAACTTTCGTTATATTATTTTCATTTACAATTTTGTTTTCGAAAGAATAAAATATTTTACGAATGAACTTTAAATTTTACGAATAAATTACTAAACTTTCGTAAAGTTTGAGGCTATCTGTAGAATTTTACGAAACATTTGTCTGTTTTTTACGAATCATTAGTAAAAACAGAAATCAGTTGCGTCAAATAGCAACTTTGAGCTGCATTTTATTTTAATTGGTGTTTTAAAATGTTTTCTGTGTGAGTTCTGTTTGTGCTAAAAGTGCAAAAGTATCAAATCAGTGCATTACATTTCATATTTTTATGAATGATTCGTCATTTTCATCGATATTCGTGCATTTTACGAAAGATTCGTAAAATGTTTCATATGTTTCCTAAATGTACCAATACTATTGCCAAAAGTACGAATACTTTCGTAAAATGTACGAATATATTCGTAATAAGGTACACACAAAAGCTATAACTTACGAATCTTTCGTTTTATGTACGAATGGCTTTCGTAGATAAAATCTACGAATAGTTTCGTAAAATAATCAATTCATTTCGTAATTTTATCATAATTTTACGAAAGTTCTTTTGTGTATTTTACGAAATATTTCGTGGATAAATTTCACCAATTTTTTGTAAAATACACGAACGATTTCGAGTATTTCAAGCAGATTTTATTTTGAGTGTAGAACCCAAATCGAGTGGACCTTAAGTCTCCAAGTGGATTACTTAACCTTATTAGACTAAATTCTAAATTGAAGCATGAGAAATTTTAAAATAAGGGAATTTTGATAGTTAGTGTGATGAGTTGGTAAAAATTATGATAATTATAAATACCGTATAAATACTGTAAATACCCTTTGATAATGTTCCAAATAATTTGGTACACAAAATTATAATTCTTTAATACGTTGGTACGTTATTTAGAATGAAGTAATACAAATCAAAATAATATATTGTCTGAATTGGTTTATCGAAAATAAAAACTATTAGTTTATCGAAAATTATGTCATTTTCGACTACAATCTATCTATACTAAAAATGGGCATGTGAGTGAGTTTTGACTCACGCGTGATCATGCGTGATTCACGTGAATCACGCTATAATCGGCTAACGTGTCCATCTCTAATCTATAACCAGGAAGTTATTTGTTTCGATATCGTTACGAGATCAAAGCATGATGCATGAGAATTTACACGATATCGAGATTTCTGTTTGACATATCTTTTACGAAATGAAACATAATCAATAAGGGTATTCATTTACTGCGTAGATGCGTATGTCGTAAAAATTATAAGCTTTATAGTGTAGAATACTTACGAAATACGCATATACGCAGGCGTTACGATGTGAAATGAATACCCTTAATATTCATAAATTTTAAATATAGAATTTTATCAGAAAACTTGCATATAAGTTTAAAAAATAAAATTTTACCCAGTCGCCATGTCTCGGAGACTTTCGATGCCTTAAAACTTTCTCGAAGTAATTTCCATTAAAAGGTCGATCTCGTTATTTTTTGTCGAAGTTAGTTAGAGAAAGATTTGAGACAACGAAGGTCAGCCAGACATGGTAGTCGGGATCTCGAATACGATAGTTTCGTCGTTATAAAACCGTTTGGTTTGCAGGGTTAATACAATACATACCCAAAGTCAACTGTTAAAGATTGAGAAGACATGGTCACCGCCTTCGGCAGGCCAGTGGTACCGGAAGTACATAGAATGGCGGCAGTCTGTGTTGGTCCATATTTAAGGGGTTGTGGTCTATAAAAAAAAATACATAACCGATTATAGTTACATAAAAAAGATAGATAAGACTAATATTAACGTTTATGTTAATTGTTAATCTTCTAAAATAAATTTAAAATTTTGAAAAATATTCTATAAATAACCAAGCAATATTAAAAATCAAAAATTGAGTATTATCTAAATCAAATCTTAATACTTACTGATAAAAATGCTCGCTTGTCGTGGGCTTCAACAGTTCTTCAATTTTTGTCACACCCGTTACGTGATTACAGATTGTATAGAATTCCGTTTGAAAGTCTTCAGTAGCTATTTTTAGATCTTCATATATTTTGCCATCACAAAATATGAGCTTTGGCTTTGTAATATTTAAAAGATATTTGAAAACAGCTGCAAAGTAATCCATTTCAAATCCTATTCCGATATTTTTGAAGAATACATTCAGACTTACATTTCTCATGCATAATACCAACGGTATGAACTGCTGTTCCATGCAGCCAACACCCAATGATAACGGGCAACAACATGGTGGTGTTGGGCGCTACCACGCCCACTACATCGTCCTGTGTTATACCCAATTTTGACAGTTGTTGCGCCACACGTATGGCATACGTTAGTGCCTCACCGTAGGTCAGGGTTACGCCTTCCGAATCGCATATCTGACAGATTTCCGTCGGCGACTTACTACGCATCATGCTGAATGCGATGCGTCCCACAGAACAATCAGCGGCGAATACTCGTTGGGTGCTCGGACCACGCCACACCTTTGATTCGGCATCGTATGTGGTATTGGAATTCATTTTAAAATTACGTATCTTGCGTCTGCACAGCAGTATCAATTCTTTGCAACTGATGAATATGGCTTCCTGAGCGATCACTTTTTATATGAGAAACGAAACTTATCTAATGTGTTGGTGTCATGTCAACTATGTTATGATGATCCATGTTTAGGAATTAACTTAGTCTGAGTATTAATGTGTTCATCGTGGTAGTATCAAAGATTACTGCATTTGCTGTGACTTCAGATACTCCGTTAAATAAATGCAACATTTCAGTGACTTGACAGTTTTAGTAAATTTTGTAAAATTTTGAATAAAAATAACATATTAAAAAAACATTGGATTTTTAGTAAACATTTTGAATGAACTTTTATTATTTTTAATGAAATTTTCAAAAATTTCGATAAATTGAATTTATTTTTTTACTTATTGAATTTTTACTGTAAAATAGAGTTTTTACATGAAATTGAATTCATAAAAAAATTCTACTATTAAATTAATACTTTTATTAAAATTGAATTTTTTCAATAAATTGAAATTGACAAAATAGCATTTACATTACAAATTTTAATTCTTATAATATAATATAATTCTTCCTAAACAAATGAATCTACTAAAGATTAAAAATTTACTATGAAATTGAATTTTACTATAAAATTGATTTTTTTTTCATAAAATTTAATTTTTGCTTTAAAAATGAATTTGACTATAAAATTTAATTTTTACTATAAAATTGCATTTCCACTAAAAAATGCATTTTCAGTAAAAAAAATTGAATTTTACTATAAAATGTAATGTTTTCTATAAAACTGATTTTGCTATAAAATTGAATTCTTACTATAAAATTGAATTTTTACTATTAAATTCAATTATTACCATAAATCTAAATTTTTTTTTACTATAATATTGAATTTTTGTCTTTAAAATGGAATTTTTACTATAAAATTGAGTTTTAACTATAAAATTGAATTTATGCTATAAAATTGAACTTTTACTATAAAATGAAATTTTTTTATTATAAAATTAATGCTGTTATTATAATATTAATTTTATTCTAAAAAATTAAAGTTTTACTATAAAATTGAACTTTTACTATAAAATTGAACTTTTACTATAAAATTGAATTTTTTTCCAGAAAATAGAATTTTTACTACAAAATTGATTTTAAAACGTTTTTATTAGATTGCTTTCTTGTCTGTCTGTTCGGTACAAATTTTGTAATACAGGGTTTTTCCAATGGGACGCTACAAAAGTAGAGCGACAGGGACAGCAAACGACGCCAGATTTCTTGCCGCTCTTTTATAATTTCTCTTCAGTAAGGTTTGCCATTTCATGATGAATAGATATACGAGCCAACAACGAGTCCAAATTATTAAAATTTACTACCGAAATTCGGAGTCCGTGGCCTCAACGTTAAGTGCGCTACGTCCAATTTATGGTCGTCACAATTGTCCTAACAGATCAACAATTGAGCGTCTAGTGGAAAAATTTGAATCCACAGGCACAGTACAAAATGTTCCCGTGCCAGTGAGACAAAGAAGTGCCCGTAGTGTCGAGAATATTGCTACCGCTGAGGCTTCATTTGAAGAAAGCCCACATTTGTCTCTCACACGTTGTTCTCAAGCGTTGGGCATCTCTGTGACGTCCTTGTGGCGAATTTTGCGAAAAGATCTTGGCCTACATCCTTACGAAATCATATTGACGCAAGAACTGAAGCCGCTTGACCACCAGAGCGTCGTATGTTCGTGAATTGGGCTAAGAACAACTTGAAAATGATTCGGATTTTCATCGAAAAATCATCTTCAGCGATGAGGCTCATTTCTGGCTTAATGGCTTCGTCAATAAATAAAATATACGTTATTGGTCAGACAGCAATCCACACGTACTCCATGAGTCATCATTGCATCCCGAAAAAATTACGGTTTGCTACGGTTTATGGGCCGGCGGCGTCATTGGGCCGTACTTCTTCTGCGATGATCAAGACCGGCACGTTACTGTGAATGGGAATCGCTACCGTTCAATAATAACCGAATATTTTGGCTCCAATTGGATGATATGGACTTGGAGGACATGTGGTTTCAACAGGACGGCGCCACAAGCCACACAGCGAATGCCACAATCAATTTATTGGAAACCAAGTTTGGAGAACGTGTTATCTCACGAAATAGTCCAGTCGATTGGCCGCCTCGGTCGTGCGATTTGACGCCGTTAGACTATTTCCTGTGGGGCTACGTCAAGTCTATGGTCTATGCCAACAAGCAGCGACAATTGATGAACTTCGTACGAATATCGAACGTGAAATTGCAGCAGTATCGGCCGATTTATGCTTGAAAATTGTCGAAAATTGGGTTCAGCGTCTGGACTTCTGCAAGCGTGCCCGTGGTGGCCATGCAAAATAAATCGAGTTCCATACATAATGGCATCGAACCTACTTTTATAGGCATAAAGAATTTCATTGATATCCGTTTTTGTTTTATTTAAAAAAACTTTTGTAGCGATCTTATTGAAAAACCCTTTATATTTTAACCTACCGTCAGGATTAGCTACAGACTAGAGATTTTAAATATTTCCTCGAACTGGATGACAATGCAATATTATAGTTTTCTTGCCATCCGGTTCATAATGGTTCTATCGCAATGGTTCCATATTAAAAACACTTTAAAACATGCATATTTTTCAATTTAGTAATATTAGGCCTTACGAAATTTGTCGGACTAAAATCTAACTGACACAAAAAAATAAAAATATGAAATAAAAAATATTTTTTAATATAAAACGTTTTTAAGGTGAATTTTTAATATGATTTGAAATGAAACGTGGGGCAGTAAAGTTCACATTAAAATCCTTTTATATTAAAAAATATTTTTTATTCACATTTTTTTTACTATAAAATTATATTCTTTGTAAACAAAAATGAGTTTTTTTCTGAGAATTTTGAATTGTACCTATAGTAACTAAATTGTAGTAAGTATATCTATATCTTTTTTGTTCAGTGTAAGATTAAATAATCAACATATCTTCTTAATTTTGTGCATATGTTTGAAACAGAATTCGGATAAATATGTGTGGCTTAATTCTGATGTCCATCACTTTCAGTTATCTATTTTTAAAAATTCTTATCGCAAACATAATACGTAATAAGAATACAATCCGTGAAATATATTGTACATTTTTGTTAAATTAGAATACGATTTATACCAAGTAGAAACAGAGAGTTCAGAGCTCTGTGAGTTTCCAGTGGGAAAAAGAAAACTAGTCTAAAATTGAATTTAAAATTGAATTAAAATTGAATAGACAGAATAACCTTAAAGAAATAGACTATGTAGTTCTGAAACTGATTCGGACTACACTAAAAAAAACATTACAAATAACATAATAACATTTGTTTTACTTCCAAATATAATTCATTTTGTTTCAATTGAATTAAAGTACTTGGTTTTATAAAACAACTCTATGAATTAATCGAAATTTTATACAAAAAATGACTACCTACATAAAATAAAATTAACTACATAATACTTTTATTTTTACTACATTCTGTTGTTTGTTTGTTTTTATATTTTTTCCGTAAAATACGATTTTATGTCCATCGCATCTACAAAGAAAGTTTAATTTAAAATACAAAAATCATAAAGACACGTGCAAAAGTTCATATTATTTAGGGAAAGAGGTTTCTGGACATGTGCATAAACTGACATTAGTTGCACATTAATAGAGTTACAAATTCCCAGTGGCAACTCCCATTCTCCATTATTCTGAACGAGTGGGATGTTCAGAATTAATTATATATTTTACAAGTTTCTAATAGGGATATTCCATTTTAAATCAACGAACCGATTTCCCCTACCCCCTCAGAAATAATTCAAATTTGGTACAAATGCTGTACCATATTAAACTAAGACAATTTATAAATTTTGGACCTCTAGCTAATATGGTTTCCGAAATACGACGAGTTAAAAAGAGAAAAAATAGGTGAAAACTTACGAAGGTGGGTTAACTTTATTGTATTTATCTTAATAACTAGCTTACGTACAAGGTCAATTGAGGTATAATTTCAAAGGTATAAAGATGGTCTTTATTATGGCACCAGTTTTTCAGATAAATGCAATTAAGTTAACCCACCTTTGTGAGTTTTTAGATATTTTCACTTTTTAAGCCGCCATATTTCGGAAACCATAGAAGGTAGAGGTTTAAAATTTTGCATATTTCTTAGTTTAATAAGAGCGAACACTCATACAAAATTTTATCAATTTCAAAGAGGATGATGTTTAAATTTATTATTTTTTCGTTGATTTAAAATGGAATATCCCAATATGTAAATGTTATTTTTATAGCAATACTTAACTCAAATTGAAAATAATTCTCTGCTAAATTGAAATTAATTTTTAATAAAAAAAATCGAAATTGTTTTACAAAAATTTTGAAGATTTAAACCAAGGATTGAAACCTAAACGAATAAAGGTTTCGATTTCGGTTTCGGTTTTTTCTGCGTTTCGGTTTCGGTTACGGTTTCGGTTTTAAGTTTTTATAACGAAACGGTTTCGGTATACCGGTTCCATGTTACGGTTTCGGTTTTGATTTCGATTTTTGTATAAATTTTCTTTTTTCAATATTTTTCAAATAATTTAACATTGTTTATATGGTGCTAAGTTATGTTCAAATTATGATATTGGGGTAAAGTGGGAAACGTAATTTAAACAATGTTTATACCCTACACCTATGAGGTACAGGGTATATTAACTTTGTGCATATATTGTAACGCCCCTTAGGAGGCGTGTCCGGTATGGAAAAGTATATATATTCTTGATCAGCATCACTACCCGAGTCCGTTTAGCCATGTCCGTCTGTCTGTCCGTCTTGCTGTCTTGCTGTCCGAATACAGACATGAGAAATACTGATCAGAATGCGATGAAATTTCTTCTCAATATATTTTAGCCAAAAGTAGGAACTGAGTTTGAAAATGAGCCAAATCGGTCAACGGACACGCTCACCTCCCATACAAGTCACTTTTTTATAACTCTTTCGGAACTAATAACTCAAAAAGTATTCAAGGTATAGTTAAAAAATTTAAAAAGTATTTTTAAAATTTACCTATAAATATGTGGTCCAAAAATGGGCGTGATCCGCCCACTTTTTTTTTTCATTATTTCCCGGGTTTTCATGGTGGAAATTTGATCCGTAAATTATTAAAATCAAATCTATGAAATATTAGCCTTTCAAAATTTTAAATATAGGCGTGGTCCGCCCAATTATATTTTTCAATTTTTTTTTTAGTTTTTTATACTTTATATAAATTTTTTAATTTATGGGGATATAAGACGTTAATTTCTGATATATGAATAATATTCTGAGGGTGGGGAGGTTCAGCATAATTAAATATCCCACATTAATATCCCCACCAAAGGTGTAGGGTATTCCATAGTCGGGCCCGACCGACTATAAAAATCCGCCCCATGTGACCGAACTTACCCATGTGACCTAACTTTCCCAACTCGTTTTTGTTATTTTAGTTAAAATATAGTGTTATATTAATTATTTAATTGATTACGCCAAGAAAAAAATTTAATTTTAAATTTCGTAACCGCAAACCAATGAAAAGCAATTTTTTGACATAACCTGAGATATGATCTGAATTGCAAAGAAGAATAATTTTGTACAATTTTCATCCATAAAAGCCAAAGAAATTAAATTTCAACAATTCAGTTAACTGCAATATATGTAAAATAGTGTTGATCATATGCAAGAGCAAGTCAAGAAATGGTAATCTTGTTCTTAAACGATGAGTCCTGCTCTTGCATAGGTACATATGTTCTTGTTTTTGCAGTACCTTTCTTGCTCTTGCTTGCAAGAATCTTGCAAAGTTTTACTTTTTAAATTTTAAATAAAAGATCGAAGACAAATATCTTAAACTGCATATTAATTATGAAAACAAATAGATTTTGAACACTAATTGTATTTAAGTTACTCATTTTCCATATTTTCAATTTCTTCAACAAAAAATAAATTATTTTACTAACAAAAAAAAATTTGAATTATATTTTAACAAGAATTAATTAATAAAATATAATTGTATAAATCAAGTGATGTTGGCAAGACAATTCAAAATCTCAAGGCCATAATAAAATGAACATAATATGTTCAATGTATATTATACATTCATAATAAATATAAGGAATATTTCGTATAGGCATATTTATGTTTTCGTCAGAGATTAAAAAAAATCCGAATGCTGCACGCACCGTATGAAAGAGAATACAAATAATATCTGGCAGGGTAACATTTTTTTGCGAACACAAACGCAAACGCTACAAATCGAACACTAACAGAAAGAAGAGAATACAACAATAACGAATTACGATTCGTATATACACACCTTCACAACGACAACACTTTGTTGCTATCCGGTATCATCGCAAGGCAAAAAATAGACGCATGACAACAGACAGACGCATAACAACGGACAGACGCATGACAGCAGACAGTCGTATGACACCACACTTCATGTATGTATCTAGTACAGCTATCTAGTTGGCAACAACAACGAGTTTTTTGTGGTACAAAAAAATTTCCCGCCAAAAATTCTATCAAAATCGTGGATGCTGCTTTATTTTCATTTCTGTTGTTTTTGCACTTTCAAACGAATCAACGGATTTGTGAAAAAAAAGAAAAACACAAAAAGCAATATATAAGCTAAATGAGGTACACTGTGAAAATGTTCATATATTATTTTATTTTTGTTTTATCAGTTGAATAAAATAATGCACATATCTTGACTTAAGTAAACTTCATGATTTTACAAAAGAAAAATAATAATGTGCATAAGTGCATATGCACAATCGATGTATGAACTAGCGTAGCGAAGAAAAGCAAAAAAAACATTGTTTTGTCTATTTTATCTTATTGAAGCTACTTTTGAAGCACTTTTGAAGCTATTTACCGCTACAAAAGTGCTTCACAGACCTTATTTTTAAGATGCTTATATACTTTAGCCTTGAAAAAATTTTGGGAACTCAAAATTTTATTAAATGACATTTTACTTAAGATCTTCTAATATAAAATATAATATGTTTTTCTGTTTCTATTTATAGGTACTTTTTTAAAAACCGTTTTAAACCGGTACAAAACCGAAACCGTTTATATCGGTTTTGGATATCGGTTTATTTCTGATTTTCGTATAACGGTTTCGGTTACGGTTTCGGTTTTAAAAATGAAACGGTTTTAAACGGATATCGGTTTCGGTTTCGGTTACGGTTTCAATCCTTGATTTAAACAAATGTTTATTGATAATAAAAGTTCATATAAACAATTAACAATTCTTTATTATTATTATCCATAAATGAGACATTTCTTTTGTGCGTTCAAAATATGGATGAAATATGTATTTACCTACTGCTATTGTGTCTGCTCGCCCAAACACTCTGACCTCACTTGACGACGCAACGTTTTGCCATTTGCATTGCGTGCAATGCGCTGCACAAAATATATGCCTGCCTGCAGCCGTTTATGTGCCACCTCCTGGCGGCTTTCCACATGCGCCTCGATCTGCGCCACACTCAATGTGCTGCCCTCGCGCAGCACTACCGCCGCCGCTGGTGCATCGCCGTCACGTTCACACCACACACCAAATACGCAAACATCCAATATATCCGGCAACTCGGCGATCGTCTCTTCGATCTCGTGCGGCGAATACTGCATGCCCTTGAACTTCATGATATCCTTGCAGCGATCGACCAAATGCAAATAGGATTCATCGTCAAAGTAGCCCATATCGCCGGTGCGGAACCAACCCTCAGCATCGAATGCCTGCTCTGTGGCCTGCGCATTGCCATAGTAACCCCGCCATTCACGCGCATTCCGGAAGCAGACTTCGCCGATCTCATGGACACCGCGTCGTTCACCAGTCTCTTCGTTCACGATTTTCGCATTATTATTGGGCACAATTTTACCGACCGACTTTGGTTTGTACGCGGTTAGGTTACCGGCAAAACCGCCATATTCAGTGCTGCCATAGGCATTGATTAGGTAGCCGCGCGTCAATTGTGCACGTATGCTGGCCAAGGTGGCCACACTGCAATGGCCGCCGGTCATGAAGATAAATCGTATGCTCTGCATCGTTTCTTTGGTATAGAGTGGCGAGAGCACTACTTCTGACATGTGTGTCGGACAGGTGCCCAGATAGGTTACCTTGTATTTGGCCACCAGTTCTAGCAGATAATCGGCGGAGAACGGTTTTGTGGTGATGATGCGTTTGCAGCCATTCACGACATTGTACATCAGACTGAAAAGACCGGTGGTCCAGTCGGGTGTGCTGAAGGACAGCGTTGTATCGGAACCATTTACAATGCTGGATGTGGAATAATTTTAAAAAATATTAAATATATTTTGTTTTAAAAGAAATGGTTACCCGAAATCCACGGTAAGTGTTTCATTAGAAATGGTTACCGCTTTTGGTAGTCCAGTGGTGCCTGAGGAACAGAATAAGGCGGCTGTTTGTGAGCGACCGTATTTCAGTGGTTTTGCTCTATAAGAAAAAACAATAAAAAAAGGTTGGGTCACATGGGAAATTTAGATTTAGAGGCATTTTGATGGTAGCTGCAATGACAACCTTAAGAAATGTCATAGGTATAGTCGGACTAAGACGTCTATAAATACTTTACGCATAAGTGAAGCAAGGAATACCATTGAAAGTTGGATTTAAAACGCTTTGGAGTTTCGGTTCCGATTCTGGTTCCAAGATATTTTTTAATACCGATTCCGGCGGTTCCAACCAAACAAAATATGGGTTTCGGTTTCAATTCCATGCATATTTTAACAATGGTACCGATTTCGGTTCTTTGCGGGCTCTTTGGAATATTGGTTCCAACTCTGGTTCCAAGATTTTTAAATAGCGGTACCGGTTCCGATTTAAACCATATAAAAGAAAGTTCTTCATATCATATTTTGCTTGTTGTAAAATAAAAACAGAAATAGGAAATTCCAAACATATTTTAATAATGGTTCCGATTTCTGTTCTTTGCGGGCTCTTTGGAATATCGATTCCAATTCTGGTCCGTATGTGAAAAAAAGGAAATTAAATTTTTACACTTGATAGTTCAGAAACTATGGGAGTCTCTATCGAAATTATTTTTTGATCGACGGGGAGATCCTAAATATTTCAAAAATATATTGTTTTACTATTTCATATGCCTAAAAGTGATTTGAAAAATATATAATTTTTCTAAGTTAAATATATTTTTAATTTTAATTTTTGTTTGGAAACATGATCAAAAATGATTTTGTAAAATATTACTTAACGTAACGGTTCCGGTTTTTTTGTGGTCTCGAGGGTTTACGAATCTTAAAAATATATTTTAGTACTATACTCATATAGTAACAATATGGACAAAAGTGGGCTGAAAATAGGTTCGGTCACACCCATTTTAAATACCCGACAGCTTAGATATACAAGTAATATGGGTTTCATTGATCTGGAGTTTTCATTTAATCGTGATTTTAACAGACAGACGAACAGTCCAATATTGTTATGAGATTCGGGGTTCAGATTCGGCAAAAAAAATGTATGTCCCATTATTTGAGTACAATTATCACGAGGACAACTCAAATGGTGAGAACGAGTGGCAAGAAATATTGTGTATTCTCGGTAACAGATTTTCTATACTTATAATTAAAAATACCATAATTGATATACAAAATCCTAGACTCTTATACGACTTACTGGTAGAACATCTCCGTCTGTGTGGGTGTCAGCAAATCCTCTACCCGCGCTACACCCTCGACATGATTGCATAGTGTAAAAATGATGGGTTGCAAGTTGCCGGTAGCCTTCTTGATCTTTTCCAGGACGTTGCCATCACAAAATACCACCTTGGGTTTGGAGATATTTAACAGATGTTCGATCACATCTGAAATGGCATATAGTAACTTGTATTGAGAATAATCAAAGCATTAAATATAATCATTATAATTACATAAAAGTAATGTAATGGTTCGACCAGAATTGTTAATAATAAAAATAAAATCAAATCAATTACATTTCCAAGACTTATCTTAGTTTAAAATGAAGATCACACTTACGTTCCTCATGCATGGGATTTATGGCATGGTAGGGCGTGCCATGCAGAAAACATCCAACCGCGACGGGCATCAGCAGTGATGTATTGGGCGCAATCACGCCCACAACATCGTCCGCCGTCAGACCCAATTTCTCGAAATGTTGGGCCACGCGTACGGCGTATTGCAGTGCCTGACCATAGGTCAGTGTTACATTCTCCGAGTCGCATATCTGACATATCTCATCGGGTGACTTGCTCTTCATCATGTGTTGCACTATGCGACCCACCGAACAGTCGGCATCGAAGAGGCCCTTCACTTGGGGGCCACTCCATGTTTTAGCGCTGTCATCGTAGGTGGTAACAAAGTCCATCGGTACAAAGGGTTCAAAAATTAGCTATTTGATTAGTAGGTACTTTTAAAGAGCTCTTTATTGTTCGCACAACGATCCACTTATTACTGAGTGGCGTTTAGCAAGTGCTTAAATACTAATGTTGTAATAACGATTTTTCCGAAGAGCTAAAATTGAATCTTATCGATATTGACGAGCACGATTACAATTCCCGATGTGATTATTATGAATGTATGATATTTTGTTTTTATTTTGCTATATTTCGTTTGTTTCTTTTAGATTTTGTTATTGGACGCTACTTCTTTAAAATGAAAAGAAGATAAAACTGACTCAGTCTGACACCGTATTTTTTTCTGGACTTTATGACGGTTAGAACAATAAAATTGCTATATTCTCACAGTGATTAAAACTAGTGACTGGCGCGTACCTGTTTTCGATAGCACGGACACGCACGGGCACGCACGAGCACGGCGATAAGTGCCATGCACGAGCACGAGCCCGACGAAAGCACGGGCTTTATAAAGACACGACGAAACACGGAAAAACACGACAAAATACGAAAAAAGCACGGAAAAACATGAAAATACGGGCGAAACGTGAAAAATACTACCGGAATCGTTTAGATTTTTGGAACCGGAATCGTTATTAAAAATGTGTTGAACCGGAACTGGAATCAGAACATATATATTTTTTCTGGTTGGAATCGGTACCGCTATTTTAAAAATATCGGAACCAGAACCGGAACAGATATTATAGTGCCTGTCAGGGAACGCAAAGAACCGGAATCGGTACCGTTATTAAAAAATGTATGGAACTGGAATCGAAACCCATTTATTTGTTCGGCTAAAACTGGAATCAGAACCGGACCCACAATTTTAAAAATCTTGGAACCCGAACCGATATTCATCATTTGGAATATCGGTTCGGGTCCATCTAATAAATAATTTAAAAATTATCTTCGATACTGTTTTATTCACTTAAATCCATATGTAAAACTAAAACAACAGATTTTAAAGAAAAAGTTAAAATATCACGAAATTTTTATTTTGTGAAGCTGGAAGTAAGGCTATTTTAAAATTGGAGTAGAAACTATAAAAAAAAATCCCTAATGAGCGCGTGCCTGATTTTGGAGGCAAGGACACGCACGGGCACGACAGCAACTAGCACGCACGGAGATTTTCGGGCGTGACACGAAAAAAGCACGGCACGCTCCCATCTCTAATTAAAACTATGAATATTGTGGCACGAGTCAAAAAATACGACTCGGTCACAATAGTACGCATTGTCTCCAAGTATCACAATATAGTATTCTGTCAATTTCGTTATCTGTGTTATAGACGAAAAAGAGCGGACAATTGTGATCGGTAATAATTGTATTTGGAAACAATTGTTAGTGCTTTAGGATAGGGTTATAAAACATGAGATAAATCCATTTAAAAATTATCCTATTATAATAAATTACATAGTATGAATAATATAAAATTCCGTATCTTACAAGGAGTCTCTTTTTTTTACTACATGATTCCACATTTGAGGGGAAACTATGCCAAATTTAATTTCAAAATATTCAATACTCCGTTAAATAAATGCAACATTTTAGTGACTTGACAGTTTTAATAATTTTTTAAATTTTGAATTAAAATATCATATCTAAAAAAAAATTGAATTGAATTTTTTTTTAGTAAAAATTTTGAATGAACATATCTTTTTTTATGTAATTTTCATAAAATTTCGATAAATTGAATTAATTTTTTACTACATAAATGAATTTTGTTGTAAAATACAACTTTTACAATAAAATTGAATTCTTACTAAAAAAAAAAAAAAAAATTCTTCTTTAAAATTTAAATTTTTACAAAAAAATGTATTTATTTTTTCATACTACAAAATAGCATTTACGCTATAAATTTTAATTTTTATAACATAATTGAATTCTTCCCAAAAAAAAAATCTACTATAAGATTAAAAATTTACTATGAAATTGAATTTTACTATAAAATTGCGTTTTTTCCATAAAATTTAATTTTTGCTTTCAAAATTGAATTTATACTATAAAATTGAATTTTTACCATTACATTGAATTTCACTATAAAATTGAATTTTTACTATAAAACTGAAGTTTTTACTATAAAATTGTTTTTTTTTTCTTTAAAATGGAATTTTTACTATAAAATTGAATTTTTACCATAGCATTGAATTTTTGCTATAAAATTGAGTTTTTACTATATAATTGAATTTATACTATAAAATTGATTTTTTCTCTTTAAAATGGAATTTTTAGAATAAATTTGAATTCTTACTATAAAATTGAATTTTTACTATATAATTGAATGTTTGCTATAAAACTGATTTTTTTCTTCCATAAAACTGAATTTTTACTATTATATATTCTTACTAAACAATAATGAAAATTTTCTGTAAATTTGAATTGTACCTGCGGGAAAACGGTGTCAATTGCTCTAAAATTACCTATCACGTGACTGGTGAAATGAGGACTATTCACTGTTCTAGTCCAAAGGTATGCTCGTAATCATTATACATGTTCTGTGACCGGTACTATTGGTACCTATTGAGGAAAGGATCTTGATGACCAGTTCTGTGATAGTTCTAAAGGTCTGCATGATGTGTTAATTCAACCCTTCCTAGGACAACGCCGTGTTAAGTTGTCGGTTGATTTCATATAAAAGTTAATTATCTCCGATTAATTATCTTCGATTAATTATCTCCGATATAATTAACCGTCAGGTGTCCAGTTTAGTACCAGTTCGTTTCCCTGTAGGGCAGTGTGAATTACCATTAAACAACGACTGGTGAAACGATATCTGTCACAGAACGGGTTGAAAGGTGTCCAGTGTAAACCGTGCGCATTTTTAAAATGCATTTTACATATTCTATTTATCCAAACAAGTAAAATAACGATTTATATCTAGTCTAACGGGAAATTTTCTAAAATTTTGAATGTAAATCACAATTATTTTATTAGTACACAATAATATATCTTCTGAGTTTCACTGGTCTATCTCTTCTGGATTTCCTGTAATCGCATTTACAGGAAATCCAGACTTGTCCTATGGTATCTCTGATGTGTCAATGGTCACCTCCAATGACAAAGCCATGTAAAAGTTACCGGTACGTTTCATACGATTGGGTCAGAACTCGAACCAGAACTCGAACCAGTCACCAGCACCATTACGCCATTACGCCATTACGTCACGTGATCAGTCACGTACCGGTTCATTTTCCCGTAGGGTAGTAACTAAAATGTGGTAAGTATATCTATAAAAGTTTAGGTCTCTTTTTTGTTGAGTGTAAGATTAAATAATCAACATATCTTCTAAATTTTGTGCATTTGTTTAAAACAGAATTCGGATTAATATGTGTGGCTTAATTCTGATGTCCATCACTTTCAGTTATCTATTTTTAAAAATTCTTATCGCAAACATAATACGTAATAAGAATACAATCCGTGAAATATATTGTACATTTTTGTTGAATTAGAATACGATTTATACCAAGTAGAAACAGAGAGTTCATAGCTCTATGAGTTTCCAGTGTGAAAAAGAAAACTAGTCTACAATTGAATTACTACAGAAGAACCTTAAAGAAATAGACCATGTAGTTCTGAAACAGATTCGGACTACACTAAAAAAAAATATTACAAATAACAGAATAACATTTGTTTTACTTCCAAATATAATTCATTTTGTTTCAATTGAATTGAAGTACTTGGTTTTATAAAACAACTCTATGAATTAATCGAAATTTTATACAAAAATGACTACCTACATA
Source organism: Dryomyza anilis (assembly GCA_951804985.1). Lineage (NCBI taxonomy): Eukaryota > Metazoa > Arthropoda > Insecta > Diptera > Dryomyzidae > Dryomyza > Dryomyza anilis. The sequence goes on from OX638133.1 coordinate 9,639,791, forward strand.
AAATGAAATTAACTACACAATACTTTTATTTTTACTACATTCTGTTGTTTGTTTGTTTTTATATTTTTTCCGTAAAATACGATTTTATGTCCATCGCATCTACAAAGAAAGTTTAATTTAAAATACAAAAATCATAAAGACACGTGCAAAAGTTCATATTATTTAGGGAAAGAGGTTTCTGGACATGTGCATAAACTGACATTAGTTGCACTTTAATAGAGTTCCAAATTCCCAGTGGCAACTCCCATTCTCCATTATTCTGAACGAGTAGGATGTTCAGAATTAATTATATATTTTACAGGTTTCTAATAGGGATATTCCATTTTAAATCAACGAACCGATTTCCCCTACCCCCTCAGAAATAATTCAAATTTGGTACAAATGCTGTACCATATTAAACTAAGACAATTTATAAATTTTGGACCTCTAGCTAATATGGTTTCCGAAATACGACGAGTTAAAAAGAGAAAAAATAGGTGAAAACTTACGAAGGTGGGTTAACTTTATTGTATTTATCTTAATAACTAGCTTACGTACAAGGTCAATTGAGGTATAATTTCAAAGGTATAAAGATGGTCTTTATTATGGCACCAGTTTTTCAGATAAATGCAATTAAGTTAACCCACCTTTGTGAGTTTTTAGATATTTTCACTTTTTAAGCCGCCATATTTCGGAAACCATAGAAGGTAGAGGTTTAAAATTTTGCATATTTCTTAGTTTAATAAGAGCGAACACTCATACACAATTTTATCAATTTCAAAGAGGATAATGTTTAAATTTATTATTTTTTCGTTGATTTAAAATGGAATATCCCAATATGTAAATGTTATTTTTATAGCAATACTTAACTCAAATTGAAAATAATTCTCTGCTAAATTGAAATTAATTTTTAATAAAAAAAAATCGATATTGTTTTACTAAAATTTTAAGATTTAAACAAATGTTTATTGATAATAAAAATTCATATAAACAATTAACAATTCTTTATTATTATCCATAAATGAGACATTTGTTTTGCGCGTTCAAAATATGAATGAAATATGTATTTTTCCTACTGCTATTGTGTCTGCTCGCCCAAACACTCTGCTCTCACTTGACGACGCAACGTTTTGCCATTTGCATTGCGTGCAATGCGCTGCACAAAATATATGCCTGCCTGCAGCCGTTTATGTGCCACCTCCTGCCGGCTTTCCACATGCGCCTCGATCTGCGCCACACTCAATGTGCTGCCCTCGCGCAGCACTACCGCCGCCGCTGGTGCATCGCCGTCACGTTCACACCACACACCAAAAACGCAAACATCCAAAATATCCGGCAACTCGGCGATCGTCTCTTCGATCTCGTGCGGCGAATACTGCATGCCCTTGAACTTCATGATATCCTTGCAGCGATCGACCAAATGCAAATAGGATTCATCGTCAAAGTAGCCCATATCGCCGGTGCGGAACCAACCCTCAGCATCGAATGCCTGCTCTGTGGCCTGCGCATTGCCATAGTAACCCCGCCATTCACGCGCATTCCGGAAGCAGACTTCGCCGATCTCATTGACACCGCGTCGTTCGCCAGTCTCTTCGTTCACGATTTTCGCATTATTATTGGGCACAATTTTACCGACCGACTTTGGCTTGTACGCGGTTAGGTTAGCGGCAAAAGTGCCATATTCAGTGCTGGCATACGCGTTGATTATATAGCCGTGCGTCAATTGCGCACGTATGCTGGCCAAGGTGGCCACACTGCAATGTCCGCCGCTGACGAGAATAATTCGAATGCTCTGCATCGTTTCTTTGGTATAGAGTGGCGAGAGCACTACTTCTGACATGTGTGTCGGGCAGGTGACCAGAAAGGTGACCTTATATTTGGCGACCAATTCGAGCAGATAATCGGCGGAGAATGGTTTTGTGGTGATAATGCGTTTGCCGCCAATCAGTACATTGAACATCAGACTGAAGAGACCGGTGGTCCAGTCGGGTGTGCTAAAGGACAGCGTTGTATCGGAACCATTTGCAATGCTGGATGTGGAATAATTTTAAAAAATATTAAATATATTTTATTTTAAAAGAATTGGTTACCCGTAATCCACGGTAAGTGTTTCATTAGAAATGGTTACCGCTTTTGGTAGTCCAGTGGTGCCTGAGGAACAGCATAAGACGGCTGTTTGTGAGCGACCGTATTTCAGTGGTTTTGCTCTGTAAGAAAAGACGTTAAAAAAATTGAAGTAGAGGCATTTTGATGGTAGATGTAATGATAACATTAAAATGTATTCGGTATATAAATATTCTACGCATATGGACATTTCCCGGGGTTCCGTACGGGACATTCGTACGCTTTAAACTTTTATATTTTGAAGTAAAATTAATGAATAATATTATTGAAGTTAGAGAATTATATACGGCAGATCAAAAGATATAAGATAAATAGTGGTCGATTTGGCCGGTACAAAAACGGAAGTACATGCACCCAGAAAAAAATTCCTTCAAATCCCATTAAAATTGGTCAATTGGGACAATTATTGATTTAATAGTATACACAAAATAAATCTTCTCATATAAACTCAATGGCAATGTCATGGTATTTTCTAGTATTTAATGGTATTTTCCGATTAAAATAATTATTTATCCTATTGACTATTTTTAATAGTAAAAACCTATTATTTATATAGTATTTTTTTCTGGGTGTGTCGAGGTTCATATGGAAGTTCAAAAAACTCAGCAAATTATACGTATAAAATATTTTTTTGAATTATTTAAAAATATAGTTGAAATAATGTGCTTTCTTTGTATATTTACATTTTGTTCCTATAGTTTATAGTCTTTTCATAATAAATCACAGAGAACGGAACATTCCGGACGGGACAAAGACTTCCGTATCGATATTTTCAGTCAATTTTTTTAAAATACTTTTTGCGTACAAATTTATTTTTTGAATTATTTTGAAACATAGCTGAAATAATGTAAATCTAAATGTAATGTATTTTTGTTTATAGTTATTTCCTAATAAATAAATCACAGAATAATTCCGGAAATTTGCACTACGATTTTTTGCTAAACATCATTTTATATCTGACAATATTAATAATCATTATTATGAAATGAAAAGTAATGTACGATTTGAATTTTCTGATGTTTTTTTAATTTGTTTTTGAAATTTTTTTTTTTATGATATTTTTTATACTGTGTTTTTTTGGTATTCAAAGTTCCAAACGTGACTAAAACCCTTTAGAGTATCGGTTCACCAGAAATAGTGTGGCAGAAAACTAATTCAGTATACAGAAAAATCGGCAAATATATTTTCAAACTAGATAGTTCAGAAACAATGAGAGATTCCATCGAAATAATTTTTTTAATCGACGGGGAATACCCAAGAGTTCAAAAAACATCTGTTTCAAATAGTGGAGCGTATTCCTAAAAGTGTTTGGAAAGAAATATTTAACTTTTTATAAGTATATTTTTAATTTTTATTTTGAAATCATGATGAAAAAGGTTGCATAAACCATTAACTTCATAAAAATATATTATTCAGTTACAGAAACATAAGTAATTATGTAAAATAGTACTTTGATTTCTCAGAGCACATAACTTTGTTGTTGTTCGGAAATTCAAAAAACTAAATAAACAAATTTTTATATTTCTCGATGACTATCACTCCATATATTTCTGACGTGGAATGACTCATATGGGTTTCGATTCCGGTTTCACACATGTTGTAATAACGGTTTCGAATTCAAAAATCAAAACGATTCCGGTTATTTGTGGTCTCGAGGGTTTACGAATTTTAAAAATACCATTTATCTGGTAATCGTGAAAGAATTTTCTTTAGTTTTAAAATCCATATTCACTAATGGGTAGGTGTACCGAATATAGTTTTCCACAGCTCGATTCAAATGAAAAATATTATTTGAATAGATTTTAGCATAAAGTAAAGAGATTTATATCAAAAAATTCACTTCTTACGGTAAACATACCTCATATATTACTATACTCATATACTAAGAATTTGGACAAAATGTGCGGAAAATAGGTTCGGTCACGCCCATTTTTAATAACCGACAGCTTAGATATATAAGTAATATAACTACTAGGTTTCACTAATCTGAAGTTTTCCCATAATCGTGATTTTAACAACAGGCGAACATTGTCTTGAAAAAGCTCCCATCTTGTCGTACAGATTCGTCAAAAAATGTATGTCCCACCATTTTAGTACATATATCACACGGACAGCTCAAATGGTGAGAACGAATAGTCTAAGTTCTTCGGAGCTGTTGCGCCAAACTATTACTATTCTTATCATAATCAGAAATGGATTATTGAATTTTGAACTTGGCTTTATTCAACTGATTACATGAGCACATGTAAAAGATATGTGGTGTATTCTCGTTAACAGATTTCTTTTACTTATAATTAAAATAATACTAGAATAGATATACAAAATTCTAGATTCTTATACGACTTACTGATAGAACATCTCCGTCTGTGTGGGTGTCAGCAAATCCTCTACCCGCGCAACACCCTTTACATGGTTGCATAGTGTAAAAATTATGGGTTTCAAGTCCGCGGTAGCCTTCTTGATCTTTTCCAGGACGTTGCCATCACAAAATACCACCTTGGGTTTGGAGATATTTAACAGATGTTCGATCACATCTGAAATGGCATATAGTAACTTGTAGTGAGAATAATCAAAGCATTAAATATAATCATTATAATTACATAAAAGTAAGTTAATGGTTTGACCAGAATTGTTAATAATAAAAATAAAATCAAATCAATTACATTTCTAAGACTTATTTTAGTTTATAATGAAGAAAACACTTACGTTTCTCATGCATGGGATTTATGGCATGGTAGGGCGTGCCATGCAGAAAACATCCAACCGCCACGGGCATCAGCAGTGATGTGTTGGGCGCAATCACTCCCACAACATCGTCCGCCGTCAGACCCAATTTCTCGAAATGTTGGGCCACGCGTACGGCGTATTGGAGTGCCTGACCATAGGTCAGTGTTACATTCTCCGAGTCGCATATCTGACATATCTCTTCGGGTGACTTGCTCTTCATCATGTGTTGCACTATGCGACCCACCGAACAGTCGGCATCGAAGAGGCCCTTCACTTGGGGGCCACTCCATGTTTTAGCGCTGTCATCGTAGGTGGTAACAAAGTCCATCGGTACAAAGGGTTCAAAAAGTAGCTATTTGATTAGTAGGTACTTTTAAAGAGCTCTTTATTGTTCGCACAACGATCCACTTACTACTGATTGGCGTTTAGCAAGTGCTTAAATACTAATGTTGTAATAACGATTTTTCCGAAGAACTAAAATTGTATCTTATCGATATAGACGAGCACGATTACAATTCCCGATGTGATTATTAAGAACGTGTGATATTTTGTGATTAAAACTAGAGATGTGCGCGTATCAGTTTTTGATAGCACGGACACGGAGATAGGTGACACGAACGTGCACGAGCCCGACGACTATATTTAGAGGCACGCACGAGAAGCACGATAAAGCACTGGCTTTAAAAAGACACGGAAAACACGAAAAAATACGAAAAAAGCACGGAAAAACATAAAAAAAATCCGGTCGAAACGTGAAAAATAATACCGGAATCGTTTAGATTTTTGGAACCGAAATCGTTATTAAAAATGTGTGGTATTTGAACTGGAATCGGAGTCGTGACTCATATATTTTTTTCTGGTTGGAATTGGAACCGCTAATTTAAAAATCTCGGAAACAGAACCGGAACAGATATTATAGTCCCTGTCAGGGAACGCAAAGAACCGGAATCGGAACCGTTATTAAAAAATGTATGGAACCGGAATCAACCCCCATTTAATTTTTTGGTTGGAATTAGAACCGGAACCACAATTTTAAAAATCTTGGAACCCGAACCCGAACCGATAATCCAAATGATTTTAATTAATAAATTATGTTCGACTGTTTTATTCTCTTAAATCCATATGTAAAACTAAAACAACAGATTTTTAAGAAAAAGTTAGAATACCGCGAAATTTTTATTTTGTGAAGCTGGAAGTAAGGAAGTTAGGCTATTTAAAAATTGGGCTAGAAACTATAAACAAAGACTTTAATGATTTTCGGGCGTGACACGAAAAAAGCACAGCACGCGCACATCTCTAATTAAAACTATGAATAACCGTTCTATTGTGGCACGATCAAAAAATACGACTCGGTCACAATAGTGCGCATTGTCACGTTTTCTGTGTTATAGACGAAAAAGTGCGGACTACTGTGATCGGTAATAATTAAGTTTGGTAACAATTGTGAGTGCTTGCTTGGATAGGGTTATAAAACATGAGATAAACCCATTAAAAATTGCCATTAAAAATTGACATTAAAAATTGCCTTTTATAATAATAAATTAGTTAGTATTTATTGAAACCGCGAAGACAAAAAACTCTGCGTATAAAATTCAGTATCTTACAAAGAGACTCTTTCCACATTTGAGGGGAAACTATGCAAAATTTAATTAATTGGTTTATTCATCAATTACCATAAGGTATATACAATATCTTTCGATTTGGACAACTAAATGAATTACAAATACGGATATCTTGCCAAAACGCAAATATTTTTGTATTTTTATCTTAACTTTGACAAGGGTACAATATTAAATAGTAATATAAAAGCATTCATTGTTTGATTTTAAAGCACCTATCGATTGTCTTCATTATTTAAAAATAATTTGCTAAAAAATGTTCATGCAAATAACAAAAATTAAATAAAATATTTTAAAATAATGGTCCCAATCGACAGATGCGTTAAAAACAAATAATTAATAACTTTACACCACTGTTTTATCTTTTATCAATAAAAATTTATCGCTTGCAAATAGCAAAATTTGAAAAATTAAGAATCTGGTCATACCGAAAGGGCGAATTTATTGGTTTTTTTGCCATAACTATTTATTCGTACAAGATAAAATAGTACTGTTGAGCAATTAAATGTTTGTTTTGAAAGCACCTACTAATTGGCATCATTATCCTAAAATACTTTTTCGAATTTTTCTTATTTGCAAGAAAAATGTTTGGCAAATTATTTTTAAATAATGATGCCAATCGATAGGTGCTTTAAAAACAATGAATTCATGCCTTTAAACCACTCATTTATCTTGTAACAATAAAAAATTCTGGTAAAAAAATTAAAAGATTCGTCCTTTTGGCATGACAAGATTTTCAATTTTTCAAATTCGCCCTTTTGGTTTTGACTCTTGTGGCTAGAAATATCCAACAAAACCACACTCGATTTTGGCACATTATACTTGAAGAAAAACTATATTCAAAAATTTAAAAAATCGCAAATTACATATTCGCCCCTTTAGCATTATAGTGACGATATGACACGTGTTTTAAAAATGTATGCTATTGATTTAAAATACCTTCGAAAAACTTTAAAAACTTTGTTTTTCTGAATCTGAAGATTACGATTGTGAGTTTAACGATACATAAGAATGGTTCTTGTTCGTCATGGTACTAGCGAGGACCTCAAACTCAGTTGATAGATAAAAAAAATTATAAAAAATGGATATAAAAATACAAAACATCGAATTTAAGTAATATTGAGAGTTTTCCAATATTATCAATGTACCAAAATAACAATACTGTGCCAAAACTAGAAGACATTCCAGACAAACTAGTGCAAGCAGCTATAACTTTTACAACCAATCCATTTACTACCTCGACAGACATTGAAAAAGTGTTAAATCTTAACTTAAAAACCTAGAACGTTGACTTATCATCTTTAATTCCCAGACCCGAATGAGAGAATCACTTGCTTCGAAAGCATTCTGGAAAATTCAAAACTTCTCGGACATCTAATATGTCGTTTTGAACTGTTTGATGTAAATAAAGATTGGGGTATTCGCTTCATATTACCATTCCAGTTACTATTCCCATTTCTATGCGTGCCAAGAGAAGATGTATCGAAATTAGGGTTTCTATTTTATTGCACATCGCTGTATATATTCATTTATATTGCTCCGAAATCAGGTCACATTGGCCCACATCATTTTACAACTTTTGACATAAAAAGTATTGTAGATAATAAACATAAATAAGAAATCAAAGAAAATTCAAATTATTACTATATTTTAAATGGCTATTTTTTCATAACTAATCCCGAATATTGCCTCGTAAAATGACACCACTGTATTTTACCGATCGATGACGCCCTTAGATGACATATACAACGCCTTTGCTTCTTTTCGCACAGTTTTTCCATTATCATTCTGTGGCAGCTTATCCACAAATAATACGCCACCGTTTAATTGCTTGTGCGCCAGTATCAAACGTTTCTTTACATAATCCTTGATATCCTGCTCCTTGAGATTTTTCCCCTTAACCGTGACCACCAACGCCGATGCACAATCACCATTACTCTCATCGTAGATGCCAACAACACAGACATCCATCACATCTGGCAACTCTGCTATGCATTCCTCAATCTCAGTGGGCCAATAATGCATGCCTTGATATTTTAAAATGTCCTTCTTGCGATCGACAATATATAGGAATTTATTGTCATCAAAATAACCCAAATCACCGGTATGGAACCAACCCAAAGAATCTTGCATACGCTGTGTTTCCATTGGATTGCCATAGTAACCACTCCACGCTATGCCGTGATGTGCATATATTTCACCCACTTCGTTGGGTCCCAGATTCTTGCCATTATCATCTACGATACGCACACGTAAACCTGCCACAACTTTGCCCACAGACGTCGCCTGACCCAGTCCGAAATTTGTAGATACACCGCCTACTTCGGTCAGCGCATAACCAAAACTTACGATGGTATGTTTCATAATATTTTGTATCGCCTGTAGTGTTGCAAGCGAAATACTGCCACCACCCGTCAGACAATATCGCACGGTCGATAACTTATCGGTTGTAGCCGTGGGACACTTGACCAGTGCTGCCACATGACGTGGTGCAACACCCAAAAATGTTACTTTGTATTTGTGCACAATTTCGACAGTCAATTCCGGGGAGAAGGGTTTATTGACGATGATGCGGGTGCAACCGAGCGTACAAGAGATCAACATGGTCATCAGACCCGAAATCCAGTCCAGGCAGCTAGAGCTGAAGACGATATCGTCACAGGTAATAATGCTGTAAAGAAAAAATATATAATAAACTGCTGTATAGGTTTAGAGTGTGTGCAAGTTTGCCTAATTTAAAGACTACGGGCCTGTGCGAATAAAGACTAATATATTCAGTGAATTTACAAATATCGATAAAATAACACTGCTTTATCGATATTTGCTGCTAATTAATCAATTAGTCTTTATATCGGGTTTTCATTCAGGATTGGATTCGATATTGTGTGGGAATTCAACAAAATTGCTGACTAAACTAAATTGACCGATGTTCGATATCCGACCATTTTCAAAGTCCATAATCAATCGATTATCACATTTTTTTTTGCTGTCATCCAATTTAGTTCCATTTAGTCTGCTCTAAAATTTGCTAAATTAAAAAGTCGAACACTGCATTACCGATAACATTTAGTTTAGTCGGCAATTTAGGCAAATTCGCATACACCCTTAATTTACATTGATAAAAGGTGTGTGCGAATTTTGTCGGTAATGCAGTGTTTACTTTTCAATTAAGCAAATTTTAGAGCAGACTAAATTGAACTAAATTGAACAGACATTTAATAATCGTTTTATTACAGGCTTTAACAATTATCGGTTATCGAATGGAAATCGAATGAAAAGCCGTACAATTTAGTTAGTAGTTAATTCTCAAAGATCATAATCAATCGTTTATCATATAGCTTTTCTTTCGAACTCCATTCGGTGACCGGTAAGTCTTAAAGTCCATAATTAATAGATTATCCTGTTTGCTGTCATCCAATTTAGATTAGTCTGTTTGAAAATTTGCCAAGTTGAAAAGTCGAACACTGCATTACCGATAAACGTTAGTTTAGTCGGGAATATATTAGAATTCGCACACAACCTTAATTTAGAATGCTATATTAAGGGTGTGTGCGAATTTTGTCGGTAATGCAAATTTTTTTTAATTTAGCAAATTTTTGAGCGAACTTAATTGAACTAAATGAGACGATAGAAAACATACGTTTAATAATCGTTTTATTACAGAATTTAACAACCGGTAATTGTTAAAGTCTCTAATAAATCGATTATCATAGATCTATTTGTTGTCATTTAATTTAGTTTGCGCGAAAATGAGCAAAATTAAAATTTATACACTGCATTACCGACACAATTTAGTTCAGTCATTAATTTAGTCGAAATTCGCACACATCCTAAAAATCAAACACTGCATTATCGACACATATTGTTCGGTCTTCATATTTAGACTCACTGACACTCTTAAAATCAAGAACATACTTCATACTAACGCCATTTGTTATTCTATTATTTGATAAGGTTACAGCTTTCGGCATGCCTGTTGTACCGGATGAACAGAGAATGGCCATTGTTTGATCACCACCAAGAGCCAAAGATTCAGGTCTAAAAAAATGCAATAAATGTTGCAGATTATGATTTCAGTATCGGATTTAATAGATAAAACTACTTGTAGAACAACTCCGTCTTTGTTGGCTCCAGTAGATCCTGCACCTTCGGCACGCCCTCCAAATGATCGATGAGCGTATAAATTAAAGGTTTCAGTTTTCTTGTTGCTCTGTTTACTTTCTCATAATCCAGACCATCACAAAAAATAACTTTAGGCTTTGTAAGATCGAACATATGCGTTAAAGTTTCTGTGGAAATGCAATTTTTTTAAAATAGTCTTTAAAAAGTGATTCCAAAATCATGCTTACTTTCATCGAGCACCGCATTTACAGCATGTAATGGAGTGGCATTCAAGAAACATGCCACGCCTACTGGCAACAGTTGCGTTGTATTTTTGGCCACTATACCAATAACATCATCATGACGCAGACGCATCTTCTTAAAATGTTGAGCCACTCGAATTGCTGCTGTCAGAACCTCCCCGTTGGTCAGCGTAACTCCGTCTGATTCTGAAATCTTCACCATGTTTTACAAAATTAAGCTTTCATTTTTTTTTTATTAAAAACGTACACTATACCTGGCAAATATTTCTGGGATTATTCTTCATATTATTAAACATTATTCTACCTATGGAGCAGTCATAGTCATAGAATGCTTCCACCTTAGGACCACTCCATATACGTTCGTGTTTATCGTAGAATGAGGGAAACATATCCATTTTGTATTATTTAATTTTTCGAGTATTTCTATGGTTCTTATAAACTATGTTGTCTACAGTCTTTGTTAAAAGTTTATACTGAATTTAATCGTGAAATGGACATGGGTTCTTATGGATTTAACAAATTTTTCCAACTCATTGTGTCGTTATATCATATTAGAGATTAGATTTCAATGTTAACGTAATTTTATATATATTGACGGAAAATATTATCTCAAAATGCGATAGTTTGCAGGTGTGATTTTATTTTTATGCTAAGATTCAACACTGGTGGCATTTTTTATGAAATTAGAAATCTTATACATATTAAAGATAATATATAAATAAAAGAATATAAAAACTGTAATTGTGTATTACTCTTATTTATTTTATTACTTTTCTATTACATATTGGCGTTGCCGACTAATTTTCAAATATTTCTATAGTAGCTTTACAAAAATTCTTTTATATGGGCCAATTTCTAATCAAAGAGCTCAATATTTATGAATTCATTCATCAATTCATGAGAAAATTTTAAGTTTATGAATGACATTCCAACTTTTGAAATAAAAAAATAAAAACATAATACAACGACGATATATTTTTGAGATTATCAACTACGAGATAACCAAATATTGTACATAAAAAATTAATGTTTTGTTTATAACACTTTGATATAAAAATATAATGACTTTTAATAATTTCCTATTAAACACCAGAAATTATCTTTAATCAAATTAATTTAGTTTTAATGTAAAAGACACGATGGGACGCCTATGATTTTTTGACACTGATGTAGTGACTGTATGAACTTATCAGATAATATGTCACATAATGTCAAGAATTTACTATCTGTATTATTTAACACTATATCCTTGTAGAAATTTTTCTAGAGTCCAATACAAGAAAAACGTTGCAAGAATATACTTATTTAAATCCAATTTCTTTTTTGTTTGTTTGTAAACATCAATATGTTCACGTTGCCAACTTCGTTAGTCGATAAATTACCGAATTAAGACGAGCGTTGCGAACAAACGTGGTATTTAGATTTGATTAGCATTTTCTGTGTTTCGAAACATAGTTTTAACCAAGTAAATTGCCAAGAAATAGTTTATTCAAATGCAATTAAAATTTTATGTTGGTATTGTAACATATTTGTGGGAAATTTGACAGATTCTGCTGGACAATATAATAATGTTTACATGTGAATAAAAATCGATTTCAATTTCAATTCAATTTCGATTTTAATTAATTACACATCATTCCTAATACATGTATGGTAATTTCGTATTACTTTTTAATTACATTCAAACATATTCAAACAAATCATTTCTATCCGTGTATTATTTTTATAATATGGAGTCGTAGCTCGGTGTCTTGACGGGCTAGTGTTTGATCCTATTAATGTTTGATAGTTTGATAATGTTTCATCCTATAAGACTATGATTCTATATGTCGCTGGTGTGTTGGACTACGAGACTACGAAAGGTCTCGATTTCGATCCCAGCGACCGTCAAAATCGAAATATAATAATTGTTTTTCCCTGAGAAAAGCCTCTCACGCCCGCTCTTTGGATTCAAGTTACCACATTTTGAATACAGATGTACAACGCACAGTTCGAAATGGTGCATAGGGGCTTAACCTAGATTCTTCAGAGTTGTTGAGCCATACTATTATTATTATCTATACATATAAAACTCTTGGTCCGTCATTACGTCTAAACCGCTGACTGAAATTAGGCTCGTGGATACTATGGAGTCCGGAGGGTGACATACGCTATATATGGGCGAGATTTAACAAACGGGCATGGCACCTCTCATACAAACTAAACTTTCAAAACGATATTACTCGGTACTTACACCAGCTAAGAAGATGAAACAAAAATCTCAAATACAAAAAAATAATACAAAAGCAAAAACACAAAATCAAAAACACAAATACAAAAGTTAAGCACAAAACAAAAGCAAAAACAACAGATAAAAAAACAAAAGCAACAATAAAAAAACAAAAGTAAAACACATGCAAATACACAAAAACAAAAGCTAAATCACAAAAACAAACGCACGAAATCAAAAACGCTAATACACAAAAACCAAAAACGCAGAAACAAAAGCAAAGGTAAAATCAAAACAAAAAATACACAAAATGAAAAACAAAAAAAACAAACACAAATATAAATATAAATAAACAAAACCAAAGAAAAACACAAAAATAAAAAGCAAAATCAAAACAGAAAAATGAAAGAAAAAAAAAACAAAAAAAAAAACAGAAAAAAAACAAAAGCAAAACACAAAAAAAAAATTAAAGAGAAAATAAAAAGTTAATTTCAAAAACAAAATCGAAAGCAAATGTTTTTGCTGAAGCAACCAAATAAAAAAACGCAAAAAAAGAAAAAATCAAAAGAATAGAAAAAATGGAAAAAATAATAAAAAAAACGGGAAAAACAAAAGTGAAGAGCTATGCTTAAAAAATGGGTTAAAAAAAACAAAAAAAAAAAAGAAAACCTCGTTGCGCAGTACGGGTACGAAATACTACTTATAATATGGAGTCCATGTTTAATACGTTGGATTGTGAGCAAAAAGGTCTCGGAAAAATTCAAATGTCAAACATCAAAAAAAGAAAATGGCAAACTGCACGACCTTTTAAAACTAATTTGAGTACAAAATCGAAGCACCACGTACAATATCCCAAATAGGAAATTAGTCAGAACTAAAATATCGAGGATAGTTAAAAAATTACTCCTCAAGACTCACTCAAAACTGACAGCTCCAAGACCAGTCGTGACCCACAACTTATTGCCAAGTCTCGACCTTCTAATCATTTCAATGATTAGCCAGTCTTCAGACGTGTCTGGGTATTAGCTGGGTGATGCTTGGGCCCAGCTAATACCCAACGCTCAATACCTCAAGTAGGAAATGCCAGGCTTAAAGACTCAACCAGAATTGTCAAACTGATGATGCCTGGATAATTAGCATTCGACAAAGACTAAGTCAGAACTAAAATATCAAGGGCTGGTTAATTAATTATCACTCATTACTCTGCCAGAACTGACAGATGAAAGATCAGTCGTGACCCACTAATTAATACCAATTCTCGACGTTCCTATAACTTGAGTGATTAGTCAGTCTATAGACGTGTCTGGTCCCATCATTTTTCTTACAGGGAATGCTACGAAAAGGCCCGATCTTGGATTTGTAAAGCTTTTGTACCAAATAAGTATTTTATTTAGAGTGTATTTTAAAGTATCTGCCTTATAATCCATTACTTATTGTAAAACAATACTTACTTTAAAACGTAAATGACGAAGAATAAATAAGAATTAAAATTATAACAAATATATTATCTACTAATATCTATAATTTAATTTTGATTCCAAAAACTGTAACATTACCTATCTATCTATACTGATAGATGCCAAATAAATTGATTTTGCTTCTTTGCGCACAGTTTTTCCATTATCATTCTGTGGTAATTTATCCACGAATAACACTCCACCATTTAGTTGCTTGTGTGGCAGTACCAAACGTTTCTTTAGATAATCCTTTATATCCTGACCCTTGAGATTACTTCCTTTGACCTTAACCACCAGCGCCGCCGCACAGTCTCCATTACATTCATCGTAGATGCCCACCACACAGGTATCTATCACGTCTGGCATCTCTGCTATGGCCTCTTCGATCTCGGTTGGCCAATATTGCATACCTTGGTATTTTAAAATATCCTTCTTGCGATCGACAACATACAGAAAGTTATCATTATCGAAATAACCGAGGTCACCGGTATGAAACCAACCCAAAGAATTCTGCATGCGTTGTGTTTCCATCGGATTGCCATAATAACCATTCCATGTTTTGCCATGATGCGCATATATTTCGCCCACTTCGTTGGGTCCCAGATTCTTGCCGTTATCGTCTACTATACGTATGCGCAAACCCGCCACAACTTTGCCCACAGACGTTGCCTGACCCAGTCCAAAATTTGCAGACACAGCACCGACTTCGGTCAGACCATACCCGAAGCAGATTAAAGCATGCGGAACAATATTTTGCATCGACTGCAGTGTGGCATACGAAATACTACCTCCGCCCATCAGACACATCCGCAGAGTGGCTAAATTTTCCGTTGTGACCTTGGGACACTTGACCAGTGCTGCCACATGACGTGGTGCAACAAGCAAACTTGTCACTTTGTATTTCTGCACAATTGCGACTATGTATTCTGGGGAAAAGGGTTTGTTGGTGATAATGCGGGTGCAACCAATGGTGGTTGAGATTAACATTGCCATGAGGCCAGAAAGCCAGTCCAGCGCGCTGGAGGTGTACATGATATCTTCACACGTTACAAGACTATAATAGAAATAATCTAAAAGGTAGATGAAATGAATCTATATTTTTTACACTTACTCAAGGTTATATGTTATACGATAGTTTGATAAGGTTACAGCCTTCGGCATGCCAGTGGTACCGGATGAGCAGAGAATGGCCATTGTTTGATCACCGCCAAGAACCAAAGATTCAGGTCTAAACAATTTCAATAAATGTTGCAGATTATGATGCTAGAATCTTTTTTCTTTTAATATATTTACTTGTAGAACATCTCCGTCTTTGTGGGCTCCAGTAGATCCTGCACCTTCGGCACGCCCTCTATATGATCGGTGAGTGTGTAAATTAAAGGTTTCAGTTTTCTTGTGGCGCTGCTTATTTTTTTATAATCCTGACCATCGCAAAAAATGACCTTCGGTTTTGTAAGATCGAACATATGGGTTAAAGTTTCTGTGGAAATGCATTTTTTTTTTATACTCCGCAAAATACTAATTCAAAATCTAGCTTACTTTCATCCAGCACCGCATTCACTGCATGGAACGGTGTGGCATTCAGGAAACATGCCACGCCTACTGGCATCAAATATGTGGTATTCTTCGCAGCAATACCTATAATATCATCATGACCCAGGCGCATTTTCCTGAAATGTTGTGCAACGCGTATAGCTGTTGTCAGAGCCTCTCTATTGGTTAACGTAACTCCGTCTACTTCGGAAATCTATTTGTATACAGGGAAACTCTATTGAAACCCATATGCGTTTTTATGAGATCGTAAATTTACTTGACAAATATTCTTAGGATTATTCTTCAGATTGTTAAAAATGATCTTGCCAATAGAACAGTCATAGTCGAAGGTCGGCTCTTCCTTGGGACCACTCCATATATGTAGATCCTTATCGTAGAAAGTTTTAAACATATCCATCTTATGGTTCAATTATTAAATATTAACTTTAAAATGTTTTAGAAGTTGGGCACTTAGAAACGACGACGTTTACAGTCCTTTGTATTGAGCGCAACTGAATGTATTCGTGCATTGAACATGACTACTTATGGGTTCTGTATTGTGAAAAGTCATGCTGATCAGTTCTATCAGTTGATATTATAGATTAGACGTTCCTTTATAAACGTCATTTAATATTTATGCATTGCCGGAAACTATTATCTATAGATGTTTATAATTTCATTATGCGGTTGAAATATCACAAATTTCTAAACTATTTCTTTTGGACATTATACAAATTCGAATCAAAGATTCACAATTGAAAACAATATTTATTTATAATGACATTGGCAAGAAATTCTTTAATACGTCATGTATATACAGGGTGTTTGGTTCATAATTCAGGTGGATTTCTATTACTTTGTAGAGATCCAAACAAGTAAAACACTTGTTTCAAATTTTATAAAAAAAATTAAAAAAAATATAAAAACAGTTTTGTAAATACTTTCAAAAAAATTTCAAAAATAAAATTATTCTAATTTTGGTGTTCAGCATTTAATGAACATTGTTTTATTAAATTAACAGCCAGATATTGTATCTCGATAATTGACGAAAGTAGTCACGCACGCCCGTGTGACTGACTTTTTGTATTTTGTAAAGCCCAAAACGTCTGACGTCACACGGTTTGCGCCGACGTAAAAAAATAATTTGTATTTCATAAAACTCAACCGCACGAATATTGTGTCAAATTAGACGGCAGCTTTTTTGGCTCCGTTTTATAAAATTTTCACAAAAAAAGCACTAATTGCACCTAAAAAGGATGCAGAACAATTTCAAATAATTTTTAAATACACTACACATTTCTTTTCATCAAAAAAATAAGTTTACAAAGCAAATTAGAAAAAATTGCAAAAATGAAGAAAATCACACAAACAAATATTTGACATTTTTCTCAGTACAGCTGTTTTTTGTTTACTCAAAATCTATGTTTTTCTATTTTCCAAACCCAAATCATCGCAAAATTATGAATGGTTTGCGTATTTGCTAAAATAATATAGATTTTAGTAATGCCAGATTCAAAAATTTGGTAATTTTGACTAAATTTTTATTTATTTTGGATCAAGTTTGATTGTTGGTAACGCTTCATGTTTGGATGTTTACAGCGGTTTCATAGAACGTAAGAGGGAACAAAGTCAACGTAAGAGCCAACGGGCGGAATGCGTGAAGATATGAAATACAACTTTTCAGACGATGTGAGAGTACTCACATGTGAGAGGACTCAGTCACATCGAGATACAATATCAGGCTGTAAATTAAAGTCATAAAAACAACTTTAAAACTTAAATGAACAGGAATATATACAATAAAAAATGTATATACAAAATAAAATATGATGCAATCAAAATACCATCTTGAAATTTTGTATGAACATTTATAATAAATTGACGAAAACTTAGAATTTTTTTCAGAATTTTAAAAAGGGTCCTTTTTAAGGACATCAATTTTGAAGTGCAAGGATAATGACCACGGGCCACATGTTACCGTTTGGAAATTACAACTTAATTTTTCTAAAAGCTTGTTCTATTAGCTTTAAAATGAGCCATTAACGGAGTTTCTAGCATTTCTAGTTCAAGAGATATTTAAATATGAACAACAGTACAAAAGTGATTTTTGGCACTTTTTTCCAACTTTGAGCCACTGTATCTCTGGAAGTAGTGGTCGGAAAAAATAATAAAATTGTTTAGTGCATGTCTCGATACCCTTTATCAGTTGCCGAAATTTCATTGAAATCGAAGAAGGTGAGAAAAAATCTAAATTTGACACTAGGAATTTGAAATTTGAACAAGGTGTTGATTTCCCGACGTGAGAGCGCACTACGAAGGAATTTTTTGAAATTTGCCTCCTAAGGTACAAAAATGGGCTTGGCAAAACTAAACTTTTAATTCAAAATATCTGTATAAGATTGCCACAGTCATGAAATTGGGCTCAGTAATGTATTTTGTTGTTGTTTATATATTTTTTAAATGTGGGCGGAATTTTATAAAGGAGCGTGGCACTTCCCATATAATCATAACTTTAAAAATGCTATAACTCCTGACCAGAGTTATAAAAATTGAAACAAAGGTTCATATTAAAAAGTAGATTCGTCACGTAGAATGTGGGCGGGACTGTATTCAGAGGCGTGGCACCTTTCATATAACAACAACATTAAAAATGCTAAAAATCAAATGTTCATATTTAAAACTCCGATCATCACGTAGAATATGGACGAGATTGAACAATGGGGCGTGGCAGCTCCCATAAAAAAACGATATAGTTTTACAACTACAAAAACTTAGCACGGGCAAAGCTGTGAACGGGTCCAGCTAGTTATATATAAATTCAGCAGAAATTATCTACTCTGATGATAAGATCAGCATAGCTATTTTTAATTTTCATTTTGAAGATGTAGTATATTTTATGTGATCATTGATATATCGAGTTTATTCGTAATGAACTTTAATTGCCACATTTATGTTCATCGATAAATGGTATATGTCTGACATTCCTGACATTTTCAATAATATGTCACACTTGACACAATGAAGATTTCTATGAATAGTTGCTTATAACTTTGATGTGTGGAATGCTATCGATGCGATGTACCTGATCTTCCATAAAAACATAAGGAAAGGTTTAATGACACCCAGCAGGAAATGGCATCATTAACAACAAGGTCATCAATGATGAAGCGAGGACATTGGAAAATTTGTCATTGATGAATATGTCTACAACAATTTCATAAAAGACATTGCATTAAAGATGTCATACAACATATGTCATATACACATATATCAATGACATTGTGAAAATCTGTCAATGATGACGTTATTGATGAAAATTAACATTCAAGTGACATGTCCCTATAGTGGTTGGGCTTGAAATCCCTAAACACAAAATCCCCAATCACAAAAGCCCCAAACACAAAAGCCAAGATCTTTCATAATTTAGCATAAGTCTCAGTTTTCTTTTGCAAACGCTAAGATCGATGCGTTATTTAATCAATACAAACCGCAATATTGACAAATTTATACAGTTTTCATTGATAATCAAGAATAAAGATATAAATTGAAGATAAATTACACCGAACCCTTCAATTAAAGGTCCGAACTGTGCCTGACTTTTCTTTGTACAAGTACAATTTTTTTTTTCACTTTGACCAATAAAGAAAATTTAACTAACATACCCAGAAATTTAGAGGAAATTTCAGTTTCTGAGGATTTTTATGTATTTCACAATTTAATATGTGGGGCTTTTGTGTTTGAGGCTTTTGTGTTTGGGGCATTTGTGTTTGGGAATTTCATGTTTGGATCTTATTCAAAACCTTGGGACTTTTGTGTTTGGGGATTTTGTGTTTGGGGATTTTAAGCCGCTCCCGCCTAAAGGTATACAGCATTTACGTTGTGAAATGCAATGTGAAATGCATACAACATACGTCTATTGCTGCCCATTTACGTGTAATTGAAATTTTGTGTTCGTTGTCACCTCGAACCTTATTATTCATAGGCCCAATTTGAGAGACCAATTTATATAAAAGCGAGATGAAAGCAGTGTAATGTTGATAGAAGATGGTCGGTAGAAGATAGTACGTTATTGACATTAGCAAGACCACATACCATTCCAACCGAAAACAGAGGAAAATAATAAAATTAAAATAATAAATAATATAAATAAAAAAATAAAAAAAATATTTTTTTACATAAAAAAAAAATAAAAAAATTATCTATTAAGGGTGTGTGCGAGTTCGACTAAATTGCTGACTAAACTAAATTTTGTCGGTAATGCAGCGTTTATTTTTCAATTTAGCAAATTTTCGAGCAAACAAAATTGATCTAAATTGGGAGACAGCAAACAGACATATGATAATTGATTTATTGGAGACTTTAACAATTACCGGTTACCGAATGGAGGTCGAATAAAAACTTGTTCAATTTAGTTTAGTCAGGAATTTAGTCGAACTCGCACACACCCTTAATCACTTCCTTGATGTATGAAATTTGTATAAAAATATCATCAATGCTTTGTAGAGCGAAAATCGATGTTTCTGACCTGACATGATGATTCCCCATTTATGACATTTCCTGCTGGGCACTTATTCTAAAACTTTTCTATCATTTCGAGTTATTCTGTCGAATTTTAAAAAGGAAATTATTAAAAAATCAAAGTTTCTTAAGTTTATTGATTAATATTAAACCAGTCACTCGGGGAATTTTAAAGTATGGAAATTGTGATAGTTGGTGCGATGAAGTTTGTAAGAATTGTGAAAGTTGTAGTCAGTCTAAACCGACTATAAATGCCCTACACATATGTGATAATGCGGGTACCATTTAAAGTTACAAAAAAAATGACTATGGAATACCCAACACCTTAGTGGGTTTATTAATGTGTGTAACTAGTTGTATATCTCAATTATAAAATTACCGAATTGTTTTTCGATAATTAAAACATAAAACCATAACTGACGAAAATATCAAATAAAAACGAGTTGGGAAAGTTAGGTCACAAGGGTAAGTTCGGTCACATGGGGCGGATTTTTATAGTCTGTCGGGCCCGACTATGAAATACCCTACACCTTTGGTGGGGATATTAACCCTCAGAATATTATTCATATATCAGAAATTTACGTCTTATATCCCCATAAATTAAAAAATGTATATAAAGTATAGAAAACTAAAAAAAAAAATGAAAAATTGAAAAATATAATTGGGCGGACCACGACTATATTTAAAACTTTGAAAGGTTAATATTTCATAGATTTGATTTTAATAATTTGCGGATCAAATTTCCACTATGAAAACCCGGGAAATAATGAAAAAAAAAGTGGGCGGATCACGCCCATTTTTGGACCACATGTTTTTAGGTGAATTATAACAATATGTTTTAAATTTTATAACTATACCTTAAATACTTTTCGAGTTATTAGTTCCGAAAGAGTTATATAAAAGTGACTTGTATGGGAGGTGGGGCGTGTCCGTTGTCCGATTTGGCTCATTTTCAAACTCAGTTCCTACTTTTGGCTAAAATATATTGAGACGAAATTTCAACGCATTCTGATCAGTATTTCTCAAGTTATTCTGTATTCGGATAGCAAGACAGCAAGACGGACAGACAGACGGACATGGCTAAACGGACTCGGGTAGTGATGCTGATTAAGAATATATATATTTTTCCATACCGGACACGCCTCCTAAGAGGCGGTACAATATATGCACAAAGTTAATATACCCTGTACCTTATAGGAGTAGGGTATAGAAAATAAAAGTAGGCCTGTTACGTCTATTTGGCGCACATTGATCAAAATATCCAATATATAGATTATTGTAAATCTAGGAAAGTATATAGTGTCTCAGTAAAAAAAATCTTACGTTTATTTTCGTTTTCGATAATCTATAATGATTCGAAAATGATAGGGATTTCAATAAAAATGAATCTGTCTAGAATTTTATCATTTCCAAGTAAAGAGAAATGCAAATTTCATCGGGACTGGGACCACACACAAAATGAATAACAAAATACAGAGTAAACTGACTTCCATGTCTTTACAATTCACATTTAATCATATTCTTACATAATGCACATCTACCTTTTCATTCTCGAAATACAACTATGAATTATAAGTTATGAATTATAAGATTAGTATCTATGGGACTAATATCAGTAATTTTTCATTACATTCACTTTCTGTCTCGCTTCTCAAATTTTAATTTTCTCTATATTTCTTGATGCACTTATTTAAGATACGGACAATTCCGACGACTATGCTCTATTTAAAGGGTGTAAACGAAATAATTTTCACATTTTCTTTTATTCAAAACTTAACATGGTAAAAGAAAAAAAAAATATCACAAATGACGAACAATACTTCATAGTTTTTAAAAAAAGTTAAAGATTTACATTTCTGAATGAGATAGGACGAATTTTCGTTTTTTAGACTTCCTGTCCACCGTCAGCCGTTCGACACCATTTGTATCATATGATTCTATATAAGTCTCAACAGTCCCTAACTTGGCTGTTGACTCCACCGAGATTTTGCTGTCCAAAACCTTTTCCTTTTGATTTCCGATTTGGATTTGGAAGCATCCTCCCTTTTCCAGAATCTTTTCTCTTGTTCGCCTTTTTAGGGGCAGGTAGTGGTGGTTTTTCTGGGGCGCAGGTGCTTGAAGCAGCGAGCGTGGGGCTTTGGTGAGCTCACACTCGTTCGTAGTTTTGACCACCTACGTGTACTTCTTTTTCAGTGCCAAGTCCCGATCAGGGTGGCTTGGCTGATCCCTAGCACCCAGTTTTTTAATATACCTCAATGATCCCTCCGGCGTGTTTTGTCAGTTTCCGTTATTTTAATTTTATTGCTAAGAATTGTAGCTAATAAATAAATGTTATTAATATTTTTCGATTTATCAGTATTAACATTAAAAAAAACTACTAAAACGTCTAAAAATCTTATGATTATTTCAGTTTTAATAAATAGCACCATCATTTAGATAGCCGTACAGTGTTGAGTAAACAATGTATAGATAATGTAGACAATTCTGTTGACTAAACAAATGGAATGAATGTTACAATTATAGGACCTATTAAATTAATATCATGAACTTTTATATCACGGAATACTTGTTCTAAAAATATTTTCAAAATAAGTAAAACTTACACAACATAACTAACTTTCTTTTATGGAACTGCACAATAATAATTTAAATTAACATTTTTTACATTAAAACAGTTTTTATAACATCTTTGGATTAGTTCTAGAAGAAATTCTTCTAAGATCAAAAACAGGAATTGTCATAACCCAAGCAGTAACATGACCAACATAATCAGTTCATAACCATATTTACCGTAATAGGTTAAATTTATTCTAGAAACATTTTGATATTTTAATTTTTTGTAAATACTTGGGGTGGTTACACTATATACAGCAAAAAAGTACATCATTTTGATGAATTCCGTTCTTCAAACCATGATTCATTGTATTGAAGAACCATTTATAATATTAATGACTATTAGACATCTGCACAAGTCCATTTGAAACCCACTTCAAGACATTCACTTCGTTTCAAAACATTTACTGTAGTCAACACTATGCTTGAAAATCAAATGAATGTCTTGCTCACAACAACAAAGAACCAAGTACTGTCAAAAGAAAACATAAGCAAAACAAAACTGAAGTGAAGAGGTCTATGATGATGTGCAATAAACATTCAAATACTGAAATGAACTGCTTATGACACCGAGTACTTAGTGCATTTTTGATTTTTTTTTTTATAATTCTTATTAGATTAAGGAACAGAGTAGGAATTTTCATTAGTATTAAAATATAAAAAAAAACAAAAGGTATAAGAAAATCACATAATATTTTATATAAAATTTTTTATTTATCGAAAAACATCTTTTTCATTATTTAATTATTTTTTTTTTTTGGATATATTGGTTTCGACCAAGCGTTGTTTTTGTCGTACACATTTTTTTTTTAACAATTTTTTTTTTAAATAATGTTTGTTGTATTTTTTATTAACACATAAATACCAATAACAACATTACTGTCGTCGAACGAGCGTCAGATTTGTTGTTGTTTTCAATGTTCGTCTTCTCACTCGTTACTCGTTGCGCTCACTCGCTGCACCTACTGTATTCGTTGCATGTTCAGCGACAGTGTTGTCGTTTTTCAAAACATTGAATGTTTTGAATGGCTTGATGTTTTGACAGTGCTTGACACCAATGTAACAAATACTGAAGTGAAGTCGATCAAAGAGACTTCACTATAATACTGTCGAATGTCATTTGTGAAATGAATTCAAAACTGTAGAGTGCAGTAGTGCATATTTGCAGAGGAAACTTCAAAACCATTTGTGCAGATGTCTAATGACTAACGACATCAACGTTATGAATGCGATCATAAATATGATGAACGCTTGGTAACTTTTGAAAAAGTGTTCTCAATAATACGTCATATTGAAGAATGCTGTTGATTAAACCAAATTTCAATCAAAATATTTATTTTTCGTTCATTTTTTGCCATACTTCTCAGTTCTCGAGTTGTTCTTGTATGTTATTGCTTACATACAAAAAAAGTTACCAATAATTTCACCAACTACCAGGATTCATCATATTGATGAATTCATTCATTGAATTAAAATCGTATTTTTTAAATGTTTTTCACTTTCAATATTTTTTTTAACATCAAATTCCAAACACAAATTTATCTCCATTTACACATTTATGTATTTATTTATAATTCTTAAATGATTTATATTATATAATTGCTAATTATTCGAAGCCTCCATTTCATCATATTAATGAAAAAGTGAACATCATATTGCTGAATTTTGGTCATCGAACCATATTAATTTAAATATCATAAATCTTATAAGAATTATAAATATGTAAATGTTTGAAATTTCTTTATATAAAAAATATTAAAAATGAAAAATACAGAAAAAATACGATTTTAGTTCAATGAATGAAATCATCAATATGATGAATACTGATAGTTTGTGAATTTTTTTTTTGTGTGTACTCGACATGCATAAATTATTAAAATGTTTTATAATACATTTATTTATAATTACAACTTTTTATTAATATAAAGTTATATTTATAAAAAACATATTTTTTGGTTATATCGTTTTCGAAAAAAAAATATTTTTTCTGATTTTTTTTTTAATAAAATTTTTTCCAACATTTTTTTTTTTAATTATTTTCTTAAATAAAAAAAAAGTTTTTTGAAAAATTCTTTAAAAAAATGTCCATTCCAATATTAGTTCAACAATATTCATCATATTAAATATTATATTAAAAATTATATTAAACAAATTCATAGATATTATTATTATTATATTCATCAATATGACGATTCAAATTCATTGTATTCTATATTTCGTTCTTTACTATGATGTTCGTTAGTATGAAATGCATTCATCAATATGTCATTTAATGAACGGTGGTATCAATATGAAGAATCTGACAGTTGGTAGAAAAATTCATAATATGTATAAATAAATTCATTATATTGATGAATTTTTCTCTCTGTGTAGAATGTACCAACTGTTGAATATTTTAAACACCTGCTGTGTATAGGGTCTCACGACTTTTCCCAACTGATAAAAATAAATTCTAAATATGCCATAAGAAAATGATATTTAAGAATTCAGCATGATATGCTTTTTTCATATGTCTGAATGAAAATAAAAAAAAAACAAGCTTATCTCGATATTTATTGTGATAAGCGAATTCACGTGTCACAAACGTGAATACGATTCTAGGCAGTATTGTGGAAGCAAGCAGCAGTAAAAGTGAAATGTGCAAATAAAACTATTTATGCAATTCGTTATTTAATATGTATTTTTTATTATTATATATTTTTTAATAACATATACTTAAAATTAACGACGTATGCTATGGGTTTTAAAATAGTGCCAAAAATAACCGCATTTATCAGAATTAGAATTGAACTACTACACACTAAAGATTTTCGTATCATAGAAAATAATATTATTTATTTATACTACTTAGTCTAAAATCGAAAAACTCAAATTTTATCGTTCAACAAAACTCGTCGTTGCCATAAATATCGATTTTGCTTCTTTGCGCACTGTTTTGCCATTATCATTCTGTGGCAACTTATCCACGAATAACACCCCACCATTGAGTTGCTTGTGCGGCAGTATCAAACGTTTCTTTACGTAATCCTTTATATCCTGCTCCTTGAGACTGCTGCCTCGGACCTTGACCACCAGCGCCGCCGCACAATCACCATTACTTTCATCATAGATGCCCACTACACAGGTATCCAACACATCTGGCAACTCTGTTATGCATTCTTCGATCTCAGTTGGCCAATAATGCATGCCCTGATATTTTAGAATGTCCTTCTTGCGATCGACAATATAGAGATAGTTATCGGTGTCAAAGTAACCCAAGTCACCGGTATGGAACCAACCCATAGAATCCTGCGTGCGCTGTGTTTCCATTGGATTGCCATAGTAACCACACCACGCCTTGCCGTGATGCGCAAATATTTCACCCACTTCGTTGGGTCCCAGATTCTTGCCATCATCGTCTACAATACGTACACGCATACCGGGTACAATTTTGCCCACAGATGTAGCCTTGCCCAGTCCAAAATTTGCAGACACAGCACCGACTTCAGTCAGACCATAGCTAAAACCAAGCATGGCATTCTGAACAATATTCTGAATTTCCTTTAGTGTGGACAGCGAAATATTGCCGCCGCCCAACATAAAGAAACGCAGGGATGCTAAATTTGCGGTAGTGGCCTTGGGACATTTAACCAGTGCTGCCACATGACGTGGTGCAACAACTAAAAATGTTACTTTGTACTTCTGCACAATATCGACAATATATTCCGGAGAGAAAGGTTTATTGGTGATAATGCGGGTGCAACCAATCATACAGCACATTATCATGGCCACCAGACCCGAAAGCCAATCCAGGGCGCTCGATGTATATATGGTGTCTTCACATGTGAGCAAACTACAAAAAAATAATAATTTTAATAATTTGTTGCAGTTAAACTCAATATTTAAAGACGTACTCTGTGCCAAGCAACATTCTGTTATTTGATAATGATACCGCCTTCGGCATGCCAGTGGTGCCAGATGAGCAGAGTATTGCCATAGTTTGATGGCCGCCAAGCGCCAGAGTTTCTGGTCTAAAATTAAATATATAAATTTAGTATATAATTTATTTAATTAAATAGTTTTATTTACTTGTAGAAGAATTCAGTCTTTGTGGGTTCTAGAAGATCGTGCACTTTCGGCACGCCCTCTATATGATCGGTGAGTGTGTAAATTAAAGGTTTCAGTTTTCTTGTGGCGCTGCTAATTTTCGCATAATCCTGACCATCACAAAAAATGACCTTCGGTTTTGTGAGCTCGAACATATGGGTTAAAGTTTCTGTGGAAATGCAATTTTTTACTCCTGAAAATACTGATTCCAAAATTATGCTTACTTTCATCCAGCACCGCATTTACTGCATGGAACGGTGTAGCATTCAGGAAACATGCCACGCCCACTGGCATCAGATACGTGGTATTCTTTGCAGCAATTCCAATAACATCATCATGACCTAGACGCATCTTCTTCAAATGTTGTGCGACGCGTATAGCTGCTGTCAGAGCCTCCCTGTTGGTCAACGTAATGCCATCGGTTATGGAAATCTACACAGAAAATAATATACATCATATAGATGAATTCCGTTTTTCAAACCATGATCCATTGTATTGAAAAACCATTCATAATATTAATGACTAAAGACATCAATGTTGTGAATGCGATCATAAATATGATGAACGCTTGGTTACTGTCGAAAAAGTGTTCTTCAATAATACGTCATGTTGAAGAATGCTGTTTACTAAACCAAATTTCAATCAAAGTATTTATTTTTTGTTCATTTTTTGCCGTACTTCTCAGTTCTCAAGTAGTTCATGTATATGATTTCTTACATATTGCTTGCTCGACATTCATAAATTATTAAAATGTTTTATGATATATTTATTTATAATTATAATTTTTTATTTATAAAATACACATTTAAAAAAAAAATATTTTGAAAAATATTTTTTTTTAATTATTTTTTTTTCCAAATTTTTTTTTTTTCAAACATTTTTTTTTTCAAAAAATAATTTTTGTTCGATTTTTTTTTTACGAAAATTTATTTTCGAAAAAAAAATTTTGTTTTTTCGAATAATTTTTTTTTTCGAAAATATTTTTTTTTTCGAAAACAATTTTTTTTTTCTAATTTTTTACAACAACACTTTCTTTTTATTATATTCATAAATATTATGAACAAATTCATCAATATGACGATTCAAATTCATTGTATTGAATATTTCGTTAATCACTATGATGTTCGATAGTACAATTAATTTCATATATATAATGAATGTATTCATCAATATGTCATTTAATGAACAGTGGCATCAATATGATGAATCTGGTAGTTGTTAAAAAAATTCATAATATTTTTGAAAAAATTTATAATATTTATGAATAAATTCATCATATTTATGATTTTTTTCTGTGTAGTTATAAATCTTATGAAATAAATAAAAATTTGATTGCATTAAAACGACTTACCTGACAAATATTTTTGGGATTATTCTTCAAATTGTTAAAAATAATTTTGCCTATGGAGCAATCATAGTCGTAGAAAGCCTCCTCCTTGGGTCCACTCCATATACGTTGATGTGTATCGTAGAATGAAGGAAACATATCCATTTTATCGAAAGTTTTTAGAGAATGATGTACGCAGTCACTGCTTAAAAATTGTACTGAATGCTTAAAAAATTGAATTTGGCTATTTATTGGTTTGGAAAACTTACTAACAAAAACAAAAAAAAAACACTTTCTCATATATTCATATTTGGTAGATTAGTTGTTTCTATGTTGCCATTATTACAAATCAAATATGAATCAGCTAAAATTATTATCTGTGAATGAGTTTGAAAATGTTAGTGGGGGAGGAGTACATATGATATTTTTATATTAAGCATATACATATATGTTTATGTATTTCATCGATCATATGGTAGTCTGCAGATATTTTAGAATAATTAAGTCTGTGTGTAATTTGCCAAATTGGTAAAGTTGACAGATATTGACTCTACCTTTTAAAGAAGTTTTTTTTTTAACGAGTTTTATTTATTATATTTTATTATGGTCCTGGGGTATTCCAAGGATTGTATCCACGTCTCTTAAGAAAATTCACGAAATAACGAAAAACAGCATATTTTTCGTAAAAACGAAACTAAACTTATTTTTAATTTACCCACGAAAAGCCACAATACGTGGGCACGAAAAGAAACACTTTTACATTAAGCTACGATAAAAAACACATCTACACAGAAAAAAAAAATTCTTCAATATGATGAATTTATTCATAAATATTATGAATTTTTTCACCAACTACCAGTTTCATCATATTGATACCATCGTTCATTAAATGACATATTAATGAATGCATTCATTATATATATGAACAAAATATTCAATACAATGAATTTGAATTGTCATATTGATGAATTTGTTCATAATATTTTTTCAAATTTTTTTTTTTTTTTATAAAATAAATCAAAAAAAAAGTGTTGTAAAAATTTTATTTAAAAATAACAGAAAAAATTTTATAAAAATTATGAGAAAAAAATTTTTAGGGAAGAAAAATAGTTCCGAAAAAACATTTTACCAAAAAAAAATTTTTTGTTTGAAAAAAAAATTTTCTTCGAAGAAATAAATTAGTTCGAAAAAAAAATTTGTTCGAAAAAAAAAATTTTATTCGAAAAAAAAATTGGTTCGAAAAAAATATTTTTATCAAAAATATATTTTTTATAAATATAACTTTTTATTAATAAAAAGTAGTAATTATAATAAATATATTATAAAACATTTTACTAATTTATGCATGTCGAGCATGCATTATATAAGAAATAACATACAAGAACTACGTGAGAACTAAGAAGTACGGCAAAAAATGAACGAAAAAAAAATATTTTGGTAGAAATTTGGTTTAATGAACAGCGTTCTTCAATATGATGAACATATATGTTGTATTTTATGTTTTGGTTCATAAATATGATGAAACGTATTCTTCACATACAATCATCATATTGAAGAACACTTTTTCGACAGTTATCATGCGTTCTTCATATTTATGATAGCATTCATAACATTGATGGCGTTAGTAATTAATATTATGAATGGTTCTTCAATACAATGAATCATGGTTTGAAGAACGGAATTCATCAATATGATGTACATTTTTTTTTTCTGTGTATCATTTCACCAAGAATAATTTTTTTTTTTTAGAAAGTTATTCCAGTAGACTCTTTTTTGGAGAAGGGCAAACTTATTTGGAAATATTTTGTTTTATTGCAATATGGCTAGAACACAGAAAAAAAAATTCTTCAATACGATGAATTTATTCATAAATATTATGAATTTTTTCACCAACTACCAGATTCATCATATTGCTACCTCCGTTCATTAAATGACATATTAATGAATGCATTCATTATATATATGAACAAAATATTCAATACAATGAATTTGAATTGTCATATTGATAAATTTGTTCATAATATAAAAAAAAAAAAAAAATTATAAAATAATTCGAAAAAAATTGTGTTATTTAAGAAATAACAGTATAAAATTATCCAAACTTCTCAAGTAGTTTTGTGTTTTTGAAAAAAAAAAAAAATTTTTTAAAAAAAAAATTTCGGACTAATAAATTGTTTTTTTTTTAATAAAATTAAAAAAAAATTCGAAAAAAAATATTCGAAAAAAAACATATTTTTTAAACAATTTATTTTTTTTTTCAAAAACACTAAAACACTTGAGAACTGAGAAGTACGGCAAAAAATGAACGAAAAAAAAATATTTTGATAGAAATTTGGTTTAATGAATAGCGTTCTTCAGTATGATGAACATATATGTTGTATATTATATTTTGATTCATAAATATGATGAACGTATTCTTCACATACAGTTCATCATATTGAAGAACACTTTTTCGACAGTTGCCAAGTGTTCTTCATATTTATGATAGCATTCATAACAATAATGGCGTTAGTCATTAATATTATGAATGGTTCTTCAATACAATGAATCATGGTTTGAATAACTGAATTCATCGATATGATGTACATTTTTTTTTCTGAAATTACTTTTGCCTTATTGCTTTAATTTCATATTCTGCCTGTAATAATTTTCTACCAGAAATAGTGTGGCAGAGAACCAATTTTGTATGGTGAATAAGCGGCAATTGAATTTTAAAACTTGATAGTTCAGAAACTATGGGGCACTCCATCGAAATTATTTTTTTAATAGACGAAGAAAACTCCAGGGTTACAAAAAAAAAGGTTTTTGATTTTTAAAATAGTGGGGCGTATACGTAACCGTGATTGGTAAATATTTTTATCTTTTTATAAGTTATTATAAGTTTTTATTTTTATTTGAATGCGAGATCATAAAGCTTATTGATTAAAATAGGTTACAGATTGGTTACAAAGATATAAATAATTATCTAATATAGTACTTTGATGTTTCGATTCGCATAACTTTGTTGGAGTTGAGAAATCAAAAAAACACAGTTATTTTTTATTTTTCGGTCACTATCTATCCACAACATTTCATCAAAATCGGAAGACATCGTACCAAGATTGATATTTCTGACGTGGAATGACACAGTTACATTTTAAATTATGGCATATGCAAATCTTAAAATAAATTAATTCAATAAACATACTGTGGCGTAAATTTTGTATTTATTAAAAAAAAACAACGGAATATTTTAATATGCCATCATTTATTCTATCGATTATAGGATGTATTGTTGCTTATTTTCTCTACGAATATGACATATACAAAAAAATATCATTAGTCATGCATTTTGTTTTACACTGAACACGAGTCTAGACTTATCATCATATTTTGGCAGTTAAAATATAGAAAAACATGTTCGCTGATAGCACTGTTCACGTGTTCTTCAAACACTAAATGCTCACGTTTATGATAATTGATTCAGTGACGTATGTGTCGTATACGGCGATGCGTGAGGCTCACGTTCAAATGGGACATAAAAATATGCAATTGTGGAATATTTTAACATTATAAGAACATTTTGCATTAACAAACATAGCTAAATATGCACAAATATGGATTAATACGATTCATAGTTCCTAGTTTATACAAGTCAAAGGGTTTGAACATTTTTCGTGCATCTGGGCAAAAGATATTCGACAAAAAATTCAATTTTGAATTGGTCATCCCAGTTGCTCATCATCGTATTAGAAACATTAACATTTTCATAAGTATTTTTCCACCAGAATTCAAGGCTGTTGAAAGCTTTTCATAGGCAATGTTTTCTCTCGTAGGTATACCATTGACTGCCGCATAGACAAATGTTTTCTATGTAAAACATGTTTACAGTCCCTGGGGATCGAACCGGGGACCTTTCGGCTTGTAGTCGAACGCACCACTGACTTTTCGCTCGTAGTCCAACGCACTAACTAGACGAGCTACCGACGCGACTTGTCTATGATTATGCGCCATGATTTTTAAGTATACCAGATAAATTGAATTATTAGAAATTGTAAATTTTTTCAACAAGAAAAACCATAAAAAAAACTTTTTCCAAAAAAAAAAAAATGTTTTCGAAATAACGTATTTAAATACAAATTAAAAAGTATTTAATTTGAATAATGAAGACTACGGGTGAAAAAGTAATACTGTGTTTGCTGTGTGTATTTATAATTAACTAGCTGGACCCGAGCACGACTCGTGCCAAGGTTTTCTGAATTCAAAGATATGAAGCGATTTTATTAATATAAAAAAGATTTTATTATTTATATGAGGGGCCCGTTCTTAGCTGTTGAAGTTATTGGTTTTATAAATGTGGTAACCAAATAATTCTCCGCCAAAACAACTTTTCTCAAAGACAATTCTTTCTCAGACTGCGCTTCTCCGCAGAATTATTCCCAGTAGAAATCTTCCCTGTAAAATCCACATAGATCGCTTTCCCGTTGAATTCTCCACCTAGAATTCATCCCGGTAGAATTGTTCCCAATAGAATTCTTCCCCGTAGAGTTTTTCCCAGTAGAAGTTTTAGTGTGGTGGGTTTTAATGTAGTAAGTATCGGTGTGGTGAGTTTAGATGTGGTGAATTTTGGAGTGGTGAGTTTAATTGTGGTGAGTTTTAGTGTGGTTAGTTTTGGTGTGGTAAGTTTTGGTGTGGTGAGTTTTAGTGTGGTGAGTTTTAGTGTGGTGAATTTTAGTGTGGTGAGTTTAAGTGTGGTGATTTTTAGTGTGGTGAGTTTTAGTGTGGTGAATTATAGTGTGGTGGATTTTAGTGTGGTGAATTTTAATGTGGCGTGTTTTAGTGTGGCGTGTTTTAGTTTAGCGAGTTTTAGTGTGGTGAATTATATTGTGGTGAGTTTTAGTGTGATGAATTTTAATGTGATAAATTTTATTTTGGTGAGTTTTAGTTTAGTGAATTTTAGTGTGGTGAGTTTTAGTGTGGTTAATTATAGTGTGGTTGGTTTTAGTGTGGTGAATTTTAGTGCGGTGAGTTTTAGTGTGGTGAGTTTTAGTGTGGCGAAATTTGAGTGTAGTGAGTTTTAATGTGGTGAGTTTTAGTGTGGTGAGTTTCAGTGTGGTGAAATTTTAGTGTGGTGAATGTAAGGGTGAATTTTAGTGTGGTGAGTTTCAGTTTGGTTAGTTTTAGTGTGGTGAGTTTGTTTTTCTTTTTCTTTCCTTTTTTGTTTTTTATTTAGTTTGGATTGTGGTTTTATGTGATTGGTTTTGTTTTGTGTTGTGCTTTAGCTTTTTTGTTTTTAAATTCTTATTTGTATTTGAGTTTTTTGTTTCATGTTCGTAGCTGGTGAAAGTGCCAAGTTATATCGTATTGAAAGTTTAGGTTATATGGGAGGTGCCACCCCTCTTTTCCAATCCCGCCCATATATAGCCTATCATTCTGACCATACCGCATCTGTGGTAAAAATTTCAAGGAAATCGGATCAGCCGTTTAGACGGAGAAGCGGAACAAACGTACGAAAAAAATCAATAAAATATTGAACTACTCCATTTTGAGATGTTTTTCGCCCCCTGTGAAATTTGCATTTTGTTGGTTACGATCATGATACAATTATTCAAGGTAGAAAATATTAGAGTTCTTGTTCTTCTTAGGCGTCCCGTGCTTCTGTCCAAATGTTGTATGGGATAAGAAAATTTTGTGAGTGGCGCTCTGAGATACTACTACCTTGTTATTGTATCATGGTTACTATCTTTTTGCCTGTAAGGTATCGCAATATTTGTAATTTCTATGAAATGTGCCTATTATCAGGAAAAACTATTTTTTATACAGAATATTAAATACTACATTCTTTTTTAAAAATCTGATATAACAATGACCTCTGAGTTGGTTTTCCAAAGCAAACATAAATATTATAGTTGAATTTCAATATTTACAAATAGTTGATCTCCATTTCATACGGATATAATCGGGTACCCGTGTACATGGGTAATCGAGAACTCTGCTTGAAAGCTTTTTAACACTTCTATGCGACATACTATGTTAATTTCGAAAGCACTACTGTTAAATTTTTGTATCAGTTAAATGTTAAAATTGTGCTGATAACACCGTCCGACAGTATTTTGCACATATGAAAAATTTTAAGAATGTGTGAGTACCCAGTTTTTATTAGATCAATTCGTTTACTTTTATTTGCATTTGAAATGCAATGTATATCATATTTGGATAATAAAAATATATTTTGTGGCTGAGATATCCAGAGTAAGCATAGGAAAACGGTTTTCCAATTTCAATTCATTTAAAGGTTCTCATCTATATATATAAAACTCTTGATCCGTCTGTCAGTCTGTCTGATTGTTCCAGCATCACGTCGAAACCGCTGAACCGATTTAACTGAAATTTTGCACCAAGATACTATGGAGTCCAGGGCGTATCATAGGCTATATATGGGCAGGATTGGACAAGGGGGCGTGGTACCTCCCACACAACCTAAATATATATAACGACATAACTCAGCACATTCATAATACAAAAAAAAATATACAAAAGCAAAACACAAAAAACAAAATCAAAAATCAAACACAAAATCATAAAACAAAAGCAATAACACAAAAACAACAACAAAATAAAAAAAGAATACAACAACAAATGCAAATAATAATAATAATAGTTTGGCGCTAGAGTCCTATTAGAACTTAGGCCGAGCTCTGCAAATACAAATACAAATAACAAAAACATAACCACAAAAACTCAACAAAAACTCAAAAACAAAAGCAAAAACAAAATAAAAACACAAAAGCAAAAATACAAAACTATTAACACAAAGCAAAAATTAAAAACAAATTCAAAAACCCAAAATAAAAACACAAAAACAAAAGCACACTAAAACTCACCACACTAAAACTTACCACACTAAAACTCACCACACCAAAATTCACCTCACCTAATCTCACCTAGTCTCACCTAGTCTCACCTAATCTCACCTAAACTCACCACATTAAAACTCACCACACTAATACTTATACTCGGAAAAACTCTACGGGGAGGAATTATACGGGAAAGAATTCTATCGGGAACAATTCTACCGGGATAAGATCTACGGGATGAATTCTACCGGGAAGAATTCTACTTGAAAGCGTTCAATGGGGAATAATTTTACGAGGAAGATTTCTACTGGGAAGAATTCTAAGGCGAAATATTCTACGGGGAAGCGCAGTCTGAGAAAGGATTGTCTATGAGAAAAGTTGTTTTGGCGGAGAATTATTACTTGGTTACTACATTTGTAAAACCAATAATAATAAAAAATAATAAATAAATAATAAAAATGTTTTTTATATTTATAAAATCGCTCCATATCCTTGCGTTCACAAAATCTTTGCACGAGCCGTGCACGGGTCCAGCTAGTTTTAAATAATATTTTAAATATATTTTATTTATCAATTCAATATTTTAAAATCAATTCAATTTCATTATAAGCAAAAAAAAAAAAAAAACTGTAACCGAATCGATATCGGACATCCATTTTCATACTTATACTCAGTGATATCTCCGCTATGAAAACCATTAAATGTTCAACCAAAATTTTAATTAATGAATTAATCCAGAAAAACTGGGAAAGCTTGTATTTTATTTTTGCAGCGAACTTTAAGATATATAGAAAGTGTGCAGCCAAACGTAGAATTTTGTCGTTAGTAACGTTTATTAAGGTACTGCAAAAATGATAGTGCCAAATACCATGTCATATTTTAACCGTATTATCTGGGAATAACCCTCATTCATTATCACTTTTTATTACTTAAATCTTTTTTGTTGTTGTTTGATTTTTACAGAATGTGTATTTTTGTAGATAAAGGAAAAAACAATGTTAATAAATCTATAATTTAAACGATTAAACAACAATTATAAGAGGAAATTGCGTAACTAAAGTAAGAGATTGAAGAAATTAACCATTCTGTAGTTTCCCTAAACTAGCAGAATTTGTACATGGATCGGAAAGTACGCATTATATTTAGATCTTTAAAACACAAAACTCACGTTATTAGAATCGAATCATTATCATCGCTGATTAGAATTTGTATAATTCATAGTCAGCATTAAAAGCACTACATAATATAATTAATTATTGCATTTTATAGTACTTTACAAAAAACATTTATTTTTCTATTAAATATATAATTTAACAATTCTACTTATTTCTATATTTTAAAAATCTTAACATTACCGATCTACGCTACTTTTGGATGCCAAAAACATCTCCTTTGCTGCCTTGCGCACTGTTTTTCCATTATCATTCTGTGGCAGCTTATCCACGAATAACACCCCACCATTGAGTTGTTTGTGCGGCATTGTAAATTTTTTCGCCACATAATCCTTGATGTCCTGCTCGTGCAGTTTGCTACCGTTGACCTTGACCACCAGCGCCGCCGCACAATCGCCATTACTCTCATCGTAGATGCCAACCACACAGGCATCCACAACATCTGGCAACTCCGCAATGGCATCTTCGATTTCAGCAGGCCAATAATGCATGCCTTGATACTTTAAAATATCCTTCTTGCGATCGACAATATACAGAAAATTATCAGCGTCAAAGTAACCCAGATCACCGGTATGGAACCAGCCCAACGAATCTTGCATTCGCTGTGTTTCAATCGGATTGCCATAGTAGCCATTCCATGGCTTGCCATGATGCAAATATACTTCGCCCACTTCATTGGGTCCCAGATTCTGGCCATTATCATCTACAATACGCACGCGTGCGCCGGCTACAACTTTGCCCACGGAGGCGGCTTTCTCTTGGCCGAAATTCGACGAAACGGGACCTGTTTCGGTCAGCGCATAACCGAATTGTATAAAGCTATTTTTGAGTATATTCTGTAAAGCTTGTAGAGTGGGCATGGTAATGCCACCGCCCCCGAGTGCGATAAAACGTAACGATGACAGATTCTCTGTGGTTGCAGTGCTGCACTTAACCAAGGCGGCCACGTGTCTAGGTGCGACCAGGCCACAGCTTACTTTGTGTTTTTTGATAATTTCGACAAAATATTCCGGTGAGAAGGCTTTATTGGTGATAATGCGTGTGCAACCCATGGTACAACAGATCAGTGTTGCCATTAGACCCGAAAGCCAGTCGAGGGCGCTCGATGTATAGATGATGTCCTCGCATGTGATCAGACTAAAAGAATACATAGTTGGTCAGTTAACTGAAGGTGGGAACTCTTAAAGTTTTGAACATACTCCACATCGAGAAACATTCTATTGTTTGATAATGAAACGGCCTTCGGCATGCCAGTGGTGCCAGATGAGCAGAGAATGGCCATGGTTTGATCACCGCCAAGTGCCAAGGTTTCTGGTCTAAAATTATGAATCTAGAGTAGAGATATAATTTATTTAATTAAATAGTTTAAATAGTTACTTGTAGAAGATTTCCGTCTTTGTGGGCTCCAGCAGATCCTGCACCTTGGGAACGCCTTCTATATGATCGATGAGCGTATAAATCAAGGGTTTCAGTTTACGTGTGGATCGGCATATTTTATCATAGTCCTGACCATCACAAAAAATGACCTTCGGTTTTGTAAGATCGAACATATGTGTTAAAGTTTCTGTGGAAATGCAATTTTTTATTATACTCCTCAAAATACTGCTTCAAAAGTTATGCTTACTTTCATCCAGCACCGCATTGACCGCATGAAATGGTGTGGCATTCAGAAAACATGCCACACCTACTGGCATCAGATAGGTGGTATTCTTCGCCGCAATACCTATAACATCGTCATGACGTAGACGCATCTTCTTAAAATGTTGAGCCACTCGTATTGCTGCTGTTAGTGCCTCCCGATTTGTCAAAGTAGTACCTTCGGCATCGGATATCTATATAATGTAGAATATATGTTTATAGTGCACAAAATCATATCATTCACATTGTGTACGCCTTACTTGACATATATTATTCGGATAGTTCTTCATATTGTTAAACATAACCTTGCCTATGGAGCAGTCATAATCGTAGACCACTTCCGCTTTCGGACCACTCCATATACGCTGTCGTTTATCATAGAACGAGGGAAATTGATCCATTTTTTAGTATTCCGTAGTTCTACTCCTTTGAAGGTTGATTTCTTTACTAGTGTCCAATGGCAACTAAATAGTTTGCTGTGATTTCTTGGCTACTTAAATGTTCACTAGATATGACGTTTTCTTTTACAGTATCTTGGATGTGTTTCGATTAAAAAAATTGAATAGATAAACGACATTTATTCAGAATTATGGGGTCTTTTATGTATGAATGAAAAATATCACTGAATAATCTTATCAATACAAAATAATGATAACACGTGTTCGTGTTTTGATGTTTTACGCATTTATGCGAAATCTAATCATTAGGGAATTTTTAAATTAATATTTTTTAAACTCCTCTTATCATATGCAATGCCAACAGTCGCCTGTTACCATATCGACGGTCATATTTTCTTAAATCAATTACTTGCATAAATTGATGTTGAGTAATTTTCTTTTTTTTTAATGGTTTAAAGGTATTAATTTTTAAAAAACTATTAGCATTTGTTTCGAAAAATATAGAATGGTATAATTTCTAGGTTATACTGCAAATAAATTTATTTTAAAGCCGCAACACTCAGAATTTAAGTATATACATGGAATTAAAACCTCATAGAAAAAAAAGTCTTCAATATGATGAATTTATTTTCATTCAATTCAAAACAAATATTCACCGACACTACCTCATCTTAACTCCCTTCCTCTAACCCTAATCCTTTCCTACGATCAACACTGTGCTTTGAATAAATAGGGGGCATCCCCTGAGTGTTGGTTAATCTGTAAAAAAAAAAAATTAAATGAATGCATTCATTATATATATGAACAAAATATTCAGTACAATGAATTCTAATTGATGATATTTTCTCAAACATTTTTTTTTATAAAATAAATCGAAAAAAAAGTGTTGTACATATTTTATTTAAACGAGTTGGGAAAGTTAGGTCACATGGGTAAGTTCGGTCACATGGGGCGGATTTTTATAGTCGGTCGGGCCCGACTATGGAATACCCTACACCTTTGGTGGGGATATTAACCCTCAGAATATTATTCATATATCAGAAATTTACGTCTTATATCCCCATAAATTAAAAAAATTATATAAAGTATAAAAAACTAAAAAAAATAAATTTGAAAAATGTAATTGGGCGGACCACGTCTATATTTAAAATTTTAAAAGGCTAATATTTCATAGATTTGATTTTAATAATTTACGGATCAAATTTCCACTATGAAAACCCGGGAAATAATGAAAAAAAAAGTGGGCGGATCACGCCCATTTTTGGACCACATATTTTTAGGTGAATTCTAACAATACCTTTTAAATTTTATAACTATACCTTGAATACTTTTCGAGTTATTAGTTCCGAAAAAGTTATATAAAAGTGACTTGTATGGGAGGTGGGCGTGTCCGTTGACCGATTTGGCTCATTTTCAAACTCAGTTCCTTCTTTTAGATAAAATATATTGAGACGAAATTTCATTGCATTCTGATCAGTATTTCTCAAGTTATTCTGTATTCGGACAGCAAGACGGACAGACAGACATGGCTAAACGGACTCGGGTAGTGATGCTGATCAAGAATATATATACTTTTCCATACCGGACACGCCTCCTAAGGGGCGTTACAATATATGCACAAAGTTAATATACCCTGTACCTCATAGGTGTAGGGTATAAAAATACCAGTCAAAAGTTAAAAAAATTATCCGAAAAAAAAAATTCAGGAAAGCAAAAAATTGTTCCGAAAAAAAAATGTTTCGAAAAAAATGTGTTCCAAAAAATTTTTTTTCGAAAAAAAAAAAAAAATCGAAAAAAAAAATTTCTTCGAAAAAAATTTTTTTTCAAAAAAAAAAAATACGTTTTTTTTCGAAAAAAATACGTTTTTTTTTCGAAATAATACTTTTTTTTTCAAAAATATATTTTTTTTTAAATTTAACTTTTTATAATTAAAAAGTTTAATAGGATGCATACCATTACAATAATATTCAAAAAATGAACAAAATAGTTTGTTTGCACCATTAATTTCATAGTGCTCATAAATTTAAAAACGATTAATACATGATGGTCGTTCCATTAAGTACATTTTGTTCTGAGTGTAGGGTGTATACAGCGTATTTGATTCATCGATGTCAATAATTCATCGATGTCAATGATTTAAAAAAAAAAGGAAATATCAAATAAAAAAAAGTCTAATTTTACACCCAATTTAAGATACAGGGTGTTTAAGAAATACATATTACTGACATAACCTAGTCAAGAAAATTGGTTATAAACAAAAATTGAAACCTAAACCGATATTCGTTTAAAACCGATTCATTTTTAAAATCGAAACCGTTATACGAATATCATAAATAAACCGATATCCAAAACCGATATAAATGGTTTCGGTGTTATACCGGTTTTAAAACGGTTTTTAAAAAGTAAAAAAACCAACAGAAACCAATTTTATATAGAGTCTCTAAAGTACAAGACATATTTAAATGTCATTTAATAAAATCTGGGGTTACCAAAATAAAAACTTCTTGTTGACAAAAATATTCACATATTGTTTTTTCAGAACAAATATTTCCCAAGACGACGAACTTTGGTCTGACATTTGTTTTTATACCCTACTCTAAGGGTGAAAGGGTATATTCAGTTTGGTACGCCGTTTGTAACACCCAGAAGGAAGCATCTTTTAAAAGTAGTAGGGATGTCAACAGACAGACAGACGGACAGACGGACATCGCTAAATCGACTCAGGAGGTCATGCTGATCAAGAATATATATACTTTTTCATACCGGAGATGCTTCCTTCTGGTTGTTACAAACGGCGTACCAAACTGAATATACCCTTTCACTCTTAGTGTAGGGTATAACAAAACAAAGACAGCTTCATGTACAAAATAGAAAAACATGTTTGTTTTTTTCTACACTACGCTAGTGTCGTTCGTCGTCGAACTGTGTATGTGCTTTGATTTTGTTTTCCATGACTTCTGTAAACTACAAAAAGCCATGAAACTCTAAAGAAAAATCTACACAGATGTGTTGTTTCTGTTACCATGCTGGTGTCGTTTGTGCATATGCACTGAAAATTAATATTTTTATATTTCGTGTTTTCTTTAATGCATAATTTTGTGTTAATTGTAAAATACTTTTTTTCCTTATTTTAGTTCTAGGCGCATTTAATTTATTTAATTTAATTCATAAAACAAAACCATATATTTTTAATATATAATCATTTCAACAGTGTACGAACATTTTACTGCTATTGCTTTTTGTGTTTTTGTTTATTTTGTTTCGCAATATTTTGCTTCTGTTGAAAGTATAACAACAACAAAACGCGAACACATCATTCAAGCTTATGATCAATTTTTCGCGGACATTTTTTTGAACAACAAACTAAATTCGTGGGTGTTGTTGTGCATGAAGTTTTTGTTGCCAGCTGGATGGTTGTACTAGAATACACACATGTAGTGTGCGTGTGTGTTATGCGTCTGTTTGTTGTCATGCGATGTAACAGTGTAAAAAAACTGTAAACTGAAAAATGCCTATACGATATATGTCTATAATTGAGCTTTATAATATAAGAGACTGTGATTTAGTGGTAGAAATAACAAACAAATATCAAATTAAACAAAAAATCGAGAAATAACTTTGAACATTTATTAAAATTATAATCATTATCTTACTACTTCACATAACATATTTTCTAATCATATTTCCTAAATTATTGATTTTTTTTTTAAAATTTAAACTACTAAACCATTAGATCTGAAAATATTTAATTATTTCTGCAGCATTTCCTACTGGGTTATAATCACTATAATTGGAAGGAAAATACTGGGAATGAACTGGGCTATCATTATTAATTAGAAGAAAAAAAATGGGGTGATGCGTAACGAAATTTTGAGATAATCAATAATCAAAATGTTCCCTATAATCGCTATTTAGACATCGGAAACGTACAATGCACCACTTCGCTACAAAATGACGAACTATACGGGATTCCTTTGTACCTTTTCTGGCCCCAATGCGCTTAACTTAGCGGTATAAATTTATGCTACACTTTTTATCAGTAAAGCATATAAAACAAAAAACGGAGTTCAATTGAAAAAGTTTTAGTTTTGCCGCACAGTGTAATCAATATCATATCTTTTTTTGTACTCACCTGATTTATCAGGTGATTTATCAAAACAAAAATACAGAATCGTTAACAAAAGAAAGATCTAATAAAGAAAACAATATTCTTTTTATAATTTCATTTGATATTTACTAAAATCAAACAATTGATTTCATCTTATCAGACATATTAGTATCGCTTTTTAGTGACAGCATTTTAAAAATGATAAATTGTACAATATTCTCTTATTAACATTTTTAATATTTTTGCATTATAATATATATATATTACTATCTTTAATATGATAACACAATATCACAAATCATGAAGTACACCTGATTTTTTGAAACAGAATTAGCTTTAAATATATTGTTTGAAATATAGAAATAAAATGTTTGTGCCAAATATATAATCGCATTGTTGATGGACTATGAGCTTTGGACTATATCATGTTAATATCCGGATAGTTGCAAAAATGAAAATGGAAAAGTTCCCAACACACTTTCGTATATTCTACGGAATACAAAGACAATTGCAAATATATTTGATATGCATAATAAATAAAAAAAACTGTCTATAAACTGAGTCTTTATTAGATTCTTAAAGTCCACCGGAAGTTCTTATAATGAATGCCGATAATAGTTACAATATTATCAACTTTGCTAAATAAATCCCAAATATTCATTTTATTATTCGATTAATTAATCAGAAATTCTGATTAATCAAAATGCAGATTAATCAATTAATCACAATCAGAATCCTGATTAATTGATTAATCAATGTTTTGATTAATCGATTAATCACACAGACCTAATTATAATTTTTATAAATGTTCAAAATGATTTCTTATTTAGTTTTTTTTATTATTTTAACCACTAAATCATCAGATCCATATGATTGGTAGGAACGTACTGTGAATGAACTGGCCTATCTTTAGAAATTATAAAAAAGGAGATGCGCACCGAAATTTTGTCAAAATTTGTATTTTGATTTTTGTAAATTTTAAACTTTACGTTCATGTTTAAAAGAGAAGTTAAGTTTCAAAAGGAAGTCAAGTGTTTCTAAAATGTGTTACGCAATTGGAAAAGCACTTTAAATTGTGTACGTTTATAATATGCATTTCTTATACACCCTATATCTTAAACTAGGTGAAAACTTGACTGTTCAACGTCAAAGTTAACATTAAAGTGATGCAAAATCCACTAAGCGAACATTGCATGATTGTAAATAATAAATTACTATAATATGATCAGTTAATGATTGATAATATCATGTTATGATAGCTATTGGCCATATTTTGTTTGTGACAATCTCTTTCGTAACGATAATATGGTTCTTTTCGTAAACATAACGTGGTTCTTATCAAATTGATTTTCGGTTTTTAGAGAAACAATCATTTG
Organism: Dryomyza anilis; assembly: GCA_951804985.1. Lineage (NCBI taxonomy): Eukaryota > Metazoa > Arthropoda > Insecta > Diptera > Dryomyzidae > Dryomyza > Dryomyza anilis. The sequence goes on from OX638133.1 coordinate 9,683,875, forward strand.
AACTAATATATCTACTACAATATGTCCTTATTAATGATGAAATTATATTCAAAATACTATATTTTGATTGCGTAAACAGTCTATGATTGTCGCAAACATATTTTTGCTCTGCATGTACAATTTTTGATTTCATATATAAACTAAAAAGTTGTGTGCGTTCATTTCGGGAGTTTTTATGTTGACAACATCGAAATCATATTAAATGAAGGTTCGATTCAATGTTTAAACGAAACAAATACAAAATTTAAAATACGTGTTACCAATTTTAGGCGAGGGTGACTGAAAATTAAATCTAGTAATACGATAAAAAATTCGGAGCCTCTTCTTGTAAAGATGAGAACGGGAATCTAGGACAGATATCCAGAGCACACTGAAAATATGGAGGGATCACTTCTCTAAACTGCTGACCGGTGATGATGGCCGCAATTCACAGATAGAGAAGCAAACCCGGCAATCCCAGTACTTGATGACGACGTTGAGATTCCGCCACCCGACCATGACGAGGTCAGAACAGCCATTGCTCGGCTGAAAAACAACAAAGACGCAGGTGCTGATGACCTGCCTGCTGAATTGTTTAAGACCGGAGGCGAAGAGCTAATAGAGAGCATGCACGAGCTCGTTAGCAGAATATGGTCGGATGAAAGCATGCCAAGTGACTGGAACCTCAGTGTACTCTGCCCAATCCTTAAGAAAGGGGATCCCACTATATGCGCCAACTACCGTGGGATCAGCCTACTCAATATCGCATACAAGGTTCTATCGAGTGTATTATGTGAAAGACTGAAGCCCATCGTCAACAGACTGATTGGACCTTAACAGTGCGGCTTCTGAACTGGAAAGTCCACCATAGACCAGATTTTCACATTGCGGCTAATCCAGGAAAAGACCCTAGAAAAACAGATCGACACCTACCACCTATTAGTCGACTATAAAGCCGCCTTCGACACTCCGATAAGGGAACGATTTTACGCCGCAATGTCTGAGTTCGGTATACCTGCGAAACTTATAAGGCTTTGCAGGATGACCCTGAGCAACACACGTTGCTCAGTGAGAATAGGAAAAGATCTCTCCGAGCCATTTCATACCGAACGAGTTTTCAGACTCCCTATCGTGCAAATTTTTTAACTTATTGATGGAGAAAATAGTTCGAGCTGCCGAACTCCGTCAAAGCGGCACTGTCCTCAACAAAAGTGTCATGCTGCTCGCATATGTCGACGATATTGATATCATTGGCAGGAGCACACGAGCAGTCAGCGCAGCATTCTCCAGATTGGAGAAAGAGTCGCGTCGAATGGGTCTAGCGGTGAACGAGGACAAGACGAAATTCCTTGGGTCAACAAGCAAAAAAGAATCAGTGAGTCTTGGACAAAAAGCTGATTTTGACACCCACAAGTTCGACATTGTGAAGGACTTCGTCTATCTGGGATCCAGCGTAAACAGCAACAACGACGTCAGCCTGGAGATCAAACGGAGAATAACTCTTGCCAACAGGTGCTACTTTGGGCTCAGTAGGCAATTGAGAAGCAGAGCCCTCTCTCGCCGTACAAAAATACCGCTCTTCAAGTCACTCATCATGCCCGTCCTACTTTATGGTGCAAAAACATGGACGCTGGCCTCCACCGATGAGAGAGTACTGGGAGCGGTCGAGAGAAAGATTCTCCGTAAAATCTTTGGCCCTATCTGCTTTGCTAACGAGTATCGAATCAGGATGAACCACAAGCTGTATGAGTTATTCGACGACATTGACATAGTCAAGCGCATCAAGATCCAGCGGCTTCGCTGGCTAGGTCATGTCGAACGAATGGATGAAAACACTCCAGCCAAGAAGATGCTTGAATCGAAACTCGAAGGTGGACAGTGTAGAAGAGGGCGTCCAAATCTGCAAATCTGCGTAAGAATAGGCTTCTAATACCTGAATTATGGATTGTGTCAGAAACAGAAATCGGAAACCAGTTGGGAAGGTTAGATCACATGGGAAATTTTAAAGTAGGTGTAATTATGATAGTTAGAATTATCAAAATTATAGTCGGTCTAAGCCGACTATAAATACCCTACACATATGTGTGGTTACCATTCAAAGTGATATATAGGTCACCATGGTATACGAATCCTGAAAATAACTACAAACTTTCCATCCCTGAAGATTTTTCTTTCATTTGATACCCATATTTACAAATGGGTAGGTGTACCGAATTTCGATTTTTTTTTTTGTGAACCACAAGTCTTTTCGCCGGAAAACATTATTATCATGTATTTGAGCATGATATCAATATATATTTGACCAAAAAAGTTTACCTAAGCACGTATACATAAAAATTGATCTTTATATGTACATTTTATATGAGGTATTTGAACATAAGTGGTCGGATCATAGGTCACAATGGACCGATCTCGCACATACAGCGTAGGTATATTAGTAATCTAAGTTATAAGTTTCATTTATCTAGCTCTTCAATTTTAAAAGTAGTAGGGATTTCAACAGACAGACAGACAGACGGACAGACGGACAGACGGACAGACAGACGGACATCGCTAAATCGACTCAGGAGGTCATGCTGATCAAGAATATATATACTTTTCCATACCGGAGATGCTTCCTTCTGGGTGTTACAAACGGCGTACCAAACTGAATATACCCTTTCACTCTTAGTGTAGGGTATAAAAACCGGAACCGTCTGAACTGTGTGAAACTGGAATCGGAACCCATATATAAGAGAGAAAGGGTATATTTAGTTTGGTACGTCGTTTGTAACACCCAGAAAGAAGCATCTCCAGTATGGAAAAGTATATATATTCGTGATCAGCATGACCACCTGAGTCGATTTAGTGATGTCCGTCTGTCTGTTGAAATCCCTACTTTCTAAAAAATTGAAGAGTTAGATCAACTATAACATAGACCGACTATAACTTTCATAATTCTTACTAACTTCATCACACCAACTATCACAATATCCCTACTTTAAAATTTCCCATGTGATCTAACCTTCCCAACGGGTTTTTTGTTGTAACCGAAATCGCAGCTGCTATTTTTAAAATCTTGAATCCAGAACCGGAACCGATATTTTAGCCCCTGTCAGGGACCGCAAAGAACCAGAATCGGAACCGTTTTGAATTTTGGAACCGGAATCAGAACCCACATATTTTTATACCCTACACTAAGAGTGAAAGGGTATATTCAGTTTGGTACGCCGTTTGTAACACCCAGAAGGAAGCATCTCCGGTATGGAAAAGTATATATATTCTTGATCAGCATGACCTCCTGAGTCGATTTAGCGATGTCGGTCTGTCTGTCCGTCTGTCTGTCCGTCTGTCTGTCTGTCTGTCTGTTGAAATCCCTACTACTTTTAAAATTGAAGAGCTAGATAAATGAAACTTATATCTTAGATTACTAATATACCTACGCTGTATGTGCGAAATTGGCGAGATCGGTCCATTGTGACCTATGATCCGACCACTTATGTTCAAATACCTCATATAAAATGTACATATTAAGATCAATTTTTATGTATACGTGCTTAGGTAAACTTTTTTGGTCAAATATATATTGACATCATGCTCAAATACATGATAATAATGTTTTCCGGCGAAAAGACTTGTGGTTCACAAAAAAAAAAATCGAAATTCGGTACACCTACCCATTTGTAAATATGGGTATCAAATGAATGGAAATTCTTCAACGATTGAATGTTTGTAGTTATTTTCAGGATTCGTATACCGTGCTGACCTATATATCACTTTGAATGGTAACCACACATATGTGTAGGGTATTTATAGTCGGCTTAGAGCGACTATAATTTTGATAATCCTAACTATCATAATTACACCTACTTTAAAATTTCCCATGTGATCTAACCTTCCCAACTGGTTTTTAGTTGGAATCGGTACCGCTATTCAAAAATTTTGGAACCAGAACCAGAACCGGAACCAGAATTAATATTCCATAGGATTTTAGTCCCTGGTCAGATATATTTTTTTTGTAATATTCTATTTAAATTCTATATAAATATTTGAATATGAGATTTTTGAAGTTAAATACAAAAAAAATAAAATTAAATAAGATAATTACTATAAAATAGGTATATAATTCTTTTACTTTTATGACTAAATTATATTTTATACAATCAAATAAAAATATTTTCTATTAAAAATTTAAAGAATTTTTTCAATATTGAAAAGACCACTTTGCTTTGTATATATTACCGCAATACAAAGAAACTGATCCATTATTAGATGGCGTTGCAATAAAATAAATGTGGAATTTGCCGGAAATCAATCGTTTAGTTCCATCAACATCAACGTGGTTTAAATACAAACATAAACACGCACATAAATAGAATAAACAGACTGAGTGGGCCGGGTCGAAAATCAAAATTACTCTTGCAACAAGAACCAGTACACATCCAAACAACAAACAATGCTGATGGTACAGGATATGCTGTATATCCTTGCCTAAATTATTCTAATGGCATACAAATACAAATACACAAACACATGCAAACAACTGTGTTTAAAAACCTTGGGCATCTCAAAGCAAATACTTGCGGCCAAGACAGGTAGGTACTACATGCCTGGGAATTGTATAAGCCATAAGAATACCTTCGAATTCAATGGGTTATCGATGCGTTGGACTTTGTTTATTTTCATACCCTACATAAATAGTGTAAATACTTGACTGATTTCAATTTGCGTCAGTTTTTTTTTTGTATAATAAGCCTGCCGTTTTATATTTTACCCTATAAACAATCTTTTGATATATTTCAGGTTTAGTTTTAAAGCGTTTTATTGTTTGAAAATATATAATTTTTGGTTAAAATTATATTATTACATTAAATCAATAATATTTATGATTTTTTTGATATAACCAAAAACCATTTTAGATTATTCAAATGAAATTCAAGTTCAGAATTAATATACTATATTAATTTGTGATAGAATATCAGAACTGAAAGGGCATTTAGTAATTCGTGAGTTTGAGAAACAAAAAAATTAAAAAAACAACTTTTTGTAATTGTTTTTTTTTGCAAATTTTCATAATTTACAATTTCAAATCATTATAACATGAAAACTATTATTTTTAAAAACCAAAAAACCTTTAAAACCTTATATCGTCACTGTCATGCCAATGGGGCGAATGTGCATTTTTAAAAATGTTGGGAAATCAAATTTTAAAGTTTAAAAATTAGAAAAATTTGTATTTTTTTCAAATTTTTCTGTTATTTTGTTAAAATATCTTTAGATTTGGACAACCTACTGAATTATAAATACAGATTTTGTAATGCTATCCTGATCAAAACGCAAATATTTTTGTTTTTTATGCTATAACTTTTAATTATCGCAAGATAAAATAGTAATTTGATGGCATTCATTGTTTGCTTTTAAAGCACCTATCGATCTGCAAAATCTTGTCATGCCAAAAGGGCGAATCTTTTCGTTTTTTAGCTATAACTCTTTAACGGTACAATATAAAATAGTTATGTGAAGGAAATTATTGTTTGTTTACAAAGCACCTATCGATCTGCATCTTTAATTAAAAATATTTTGCCAAACATTAATTTGCCATTTGTTATTTGCAGGAAAAAATGTTTCGCAAAATATTTTTAAATATTGATGCAGATCGATAGGAGCTTTGAAAGTAAACAATAATTGCCTTCACATCACGATTTTGTATTGTACCGTTAAAGAGTTATAGCAAAATAACGAAAAGATTCGCCCTTTTGGCATGTTAAAATTTTCAATTTTTCCAATTTCTCCATTTTTTTTTTTTAAATATTATTTTTGGTGCAAGATGTACCATTAAAGTGTTATAGCAAAAAAAATTAAAAGATGCCCTTTTGGCATGACAAGATTTAAAATTTTTCAAATTCACTCTTTTGGTTTTGTCTTTTGTGGCTAGATATATCCAACAAAATGACACGCGATTTTGACACAGCATACATGAGGATAAACTACATTCAAAAATGTAAAATAAAAACGCATATGTCAAAAATTGCACATTCACCCCTTTGGCATGTTAGTGACGATATATTTAGATATGTGGAATAAATCACTGTTTTTCCTCAAGAACTATTAAGTCTTAGAAGCCGGTAAATTTTTCCTTTTTCCCGCACAAATTTTTATCGACAATTGTTCACCAAACATTTATTTCAAGAGACAATACTTCCCCAGATAATTCTATGCAGATAATTCCAATCAATTCCAACCCATTTTTTCTAGTGAAAAATCTGCCCCAATAAACGCTACCTGTATTAAATTTTTTCCGGACAATTGTTTCCTGACAATTCTGTTCCGATAAAATTCTCCAAGAAACAAATCGTTCCAAATTCATTTCCTGACAATTCTTCCCAAAAATAAAAAAATCATCCCGGAAACAAATCTTCCGCAATCAGTTCTTCCCCAATAATTCTAAACAGTGAAAATGCTTTCCCTAGACAATGCGATTCCAAGACAATACATTCCAAGACAATTCATTCCAAGAGTATGCATTCCCAGAGATTGCTTCCCCCAACAAATCTTCCCGAAGACAAATCCTCCCCAAAGAATTGTTCACCCTCAATTCTGTGTGAAAATATTACCTTTAGACAACCGAATCATTAGTTTTCTGAGACAATTCATTACAAGACAATGAATGTCCAAAAAATTCTTCCCGAAGAGAATTTTTTCCCAAGAAAATTATTCTGACTACGCTTTTCGGAGACAATTGTTTTCCAAGACAATTTACAACATTTTTTCAATTATTGTAAACTCTTGTAGTATATTTTGTTCACAAGAGTTAATATAGATACTGCGAACATAAAATTCATCCGAAAATAGCAAATTTCAGAGTCGACTTTGCGAGACCATAACAATTCTTAACTGATTTCCTTTTGTTATTGTCTTTGTTAACATTACATTCGATTTATTGTGAACATAACATTCAATAAAATTCGTTATTTGATAGAAACAAAATATTTGGAATTATTTTTCCATTCAATTAGACACAAAAACAAATCTAAATGGCTGAGATAGAGCAGAATTTTTAAAACTATGCGGTGAGTTGTAAACTTACTGAAGTGTTTCAATTTAATTTATTGAAGTTTATGATAAAAATTTATCTTTTTTTTTTACTATAAACCTAGCTTCATTGTATCTATTGAATGAATATAATTCATATATTGTTTTTATATAAATCGTAAAAATCAAGTATCCAATTACTTCTCGCCTACTATAGACAAATTAAATACGTCTCGGCTTCGATCTCGTATTCGATATCACTTTAATACTTCAAACGAATGCAAACAACAACATGCCCGAAATATTAATATTGAACCGAACAATATTGAAAAAATTTTTGAAATTCCAAATTCAATTAGAAAATTTAAAAAAGGGTTATCTCTTTCAAACGAAAATATCGACTATCAATCTTTCCCTCTGAAATTGTGAAATTCCAAATGAAATTGAGATTTTTTTCATTTGAAATTCAGAAAATTCGAAATAAAATGGATATTTGAAATAAGAAACAAATAAAATTGGAAAAACAAAGAAAATTTATATTTTTATTATATTACGGAACTCAAATGGGTAACGGTGCCGTTTCGATTTTTAAAACGGGAACTTTTTTTAGGTTGTAACTGGTACCGGAATCGTTACTATATAAAGTCTTGGAACCAGAACCGGAACCGATAACCAAAAAGGTTTTAGTCATTGATTTTATTTAGAGTTTTCTCAATTTCAAATTGAAAATTCAAAATGAAATTTTCTCAATTTCAATTTTAAAATCCAAATTTCATTTGGAATTTCTCAATTAAAAATGATAAATCTCCATTTTATTTGAAATTTTATTAATTTTTAAATGGAAAATCTTAATTTTATTTGGAATTTTCTCATTTTTAAATGGAAAATCATAATTTAATTTGGAGTATTCTCAATTTCAAATGGAAAATCTCAATTTTATGTGGAATTTTCTCAATTCCAGTTGGAAATGCTGTAGGTCTTACCTCGAAATTTCATATTTTGTCACGTTACATACGGTCATTTTCCCGAGAAAAAATCGTTTACCTTTTTCAAAAAACTAACCGATAAATAGAAGTTTTTGTGCGAGTGTTCAACCAAAAATTAAACCTGTGATTTTTATGATTTTCGTAGTCCATTATTGCACGGAATGCATGTAAAGTTGGTGTATGTAAAGTTTGACCCCTTTACGACGCTTATTACTGAAGTTCCATCATTTAAAGTAGGCATTGTTTTCTCCGATTTATTCAGACCGATTTTATCAAAGTCCAACAATGTTCGAAAATATATATTAACGCACATTACTGAAATTACGGACATTTTAAATTAAATTTGATATTTCTCTGGTTTCCTTAGACCGACTTAATTTATTTAAAGTCCAAAATGATTTAAAATGTTGCAGAATTTTAAATGTATATTTCTTAAATACTTAGGCAGCATTTGAGACATATTCCGCTTTTGACTGATTAAATATTTCAATATAACACAAAAAAATGTACATCATATTGATGAATTCCCTTCTTCAAACCATGATTCATAGTATTGAGGAACTATTTATGACTAACGACATCGATTTTTGTTTGAGCATTTTTTTTTCAATTTTTTTTTTCAAATTTTTTTTCAATTTTTTTTTTCTAAAATTTTTTTTTCTGTTATTTTTTAAATAACATTTTTACAATAACACTTTTTTCAAATTATTTTTAATAAATATTTTTTTTTTTGAAAAATTCGTAAAAAAATATTATATTCATAAATATTATGAAAAAATTCAATAATATGACGATTCCAATTCATTGTATTGAATATATCGTTCTTCACTATGATGTTTGATGGTACGAATAATTTCATATTTATAATGAATGTATTCATCAATATGTCATTTAATGAACGGTGTTATCAATACGATGAATCTGGTAGTTGATGAAAAAATTCATAATATTTATGAATAAATTCATCATATTGATGACTTCTTTTTCCTGTAAATGTTTGTGAACTGACTAAATCCCTCTTTTATTACACAAAACTGTTATTGAAAAAATATTGAATACATTTAATACTTATATATTTGTGCAAAATTCATTAAAAATATGAACGATAATTAATATTTAATTGATAATTAAAATAATTTTATGATTTCGATTATTAATATGTTGAATTTTACAACCATAATCGGACAATGATCACATTAAACAATTTTTGATTCAAATTTCATCATATTAATGAACAAATTCATAATAAGGCGAAATTGTTTATGGTTTATTTGAACCAAATAAAAATGTGTTTATGATGTTAAAATCGTTCCTCATCAGATTAATGATTTTAGTGTGAGAAACTTCATCACACTCGCGATCATTATATTTATGATTTTTTTGGTTTAAACTTCATCATTTTAATGAATAAATTTAATAATGTTTCATTGTGAATTTGTAATCACGAAAACAAAAATCTTCTTCATCAATTTCGTACTTCAAACAATTAAGAATAATTCATAATATTGCTAAACACAAAACTTCAATGTTATGAATTCTTATAAATTTGATGAATGACTGAAAAGGTACAGAATATATGTACGTCATATTGAAGAATGCTGTTCATCAAAACAAATTTAAATCGAAATATTTATTTTTCGTTCGGACAATCGCCATATTAAAGAATTTTGGATGCAAGTTTCATTATATTAATGAACAAATTCATTATATGACAAAATTGTTCAGATCAAAATTTCTTTAAAAATAAATGTTTGATTCAAATTTCATTATATTAATGAACAAATTCATAATATGGCAAAATTGTTCATTATTTTTGTGAATCAGATCCAAATTTGTTTATGATGTTGAACTCTTCCCTCAACAGATTGATGATTTTAGTGTGAAAAACTTCATAACGCGTTCATCGTATTTAGGAATTTTTCCGTTTAAATTTCATCATTTTAATGAACAAATTTAAAATATTATAAAACTGTTTATATATTATTTGAACATAAATAATTATTTATATAAGAAATTATTACACAATGGTTAGTTATTCATTAAAGTGATGAATTGTGTTAAAAAATTCATCATATTAATGAAACATTCATAATTTTGCAGAACTGTTTTTTTTGAATATGAACAATAATAGACAACAATATACTAAATCTGTTCATTAGTATTTTCAATTATATAGCAATTAACAGACGTTCATCATATTTATGAATATTTTGAAGTTAACATAATAACATTAATAAACAAATTCATTATATAGCAAAACTTTTCATTACGAGTTCGTAATATTAAAAAACACTTCATTATGAATCTATGTGAACTATACATCAATATTATGAATTTGTTCATTAATATGATGAATTTTTCATAAATATTAAAAATTGCTAAACATTTTTTCTGTGTTTTATCTGCACAAAATCATTTGTATTACACATATTAAATAAACATTCATTAAATAAACAAATTTGACAAAAATAAGCAAACATACCAAATAAGGATCAAGCCACAAGAATTGAGGCGCACAAGCAACAAACCACAGGGACATGAAATTAAATTACATGCAGTCACGATATTGAATTTTTTTTGTGAGTTTCTTTTTTTTTGTTTTCTTTGGCACACCAAGTGTCATTGCGTGCGCCTTGGAGTTACTTACCCGCTTATTCCAAAAAAAAAAAAAAAAATGTGCAGAACTGAGATTCTGCGAAGCACAGAAAATAAGCCAAAAAAACAAATAGGGCGAATACCACAATAAAAAAAAACCATAGTCCCCAAGGCGTTCAACAAGCCGGCGCAACACTTTTGGGATTTAGTCAACGCGGCATGTCAAGCAATTTGTTGTTACACATGTATATATTTTTTTCATTTTTTTTTTCTGTTCTTGTCCTGTTTGTAGCTCGACAACGATTGATGGACTACCATCGAGCCATATCCTTAGTTTCTCAAATTTACTTTTGGCGCTTTGTTTTTATTTTATTTTCTGCTTAAATTTAATTTTTTCTGTTTAGTTTTACTTATCTTACTTTTGTTTTAAAATGAATTATTCTGGATTTGCACAGAGTTCAAATTATTCATGGTGTTGCTCCGTTGGATGGCTACTTGAGTTAAATGCATTTAACGCCTTTGTTTATTTTGATTTGATGAGTATAGCTAATTCGTAATTTGGGCCAATTTCGAGAATTTTATATATTAAAAATGTACTTACTTAAAAATATCTCAAATATATTAATTCAAATATTACTCAATTCGAAATATAGCCCATATTATAAGAAAATACGGCATACGGAAGCAGAAGTATTCTTCGGATAATACTTTTTTGCACAATTTTTCGATATAAAGAAAATGAAATCCAAAAAATTAGGACAGCTAAATATTAAATTTCAGTGCATATGCGTGCTTCACAAACGACGAACGAAACCAGCGTAGCGAAGAAAACATGTACAACACAGCTTTGTCTATTTGGTTCTTGGAGTTGCGTGTTTTTTTTTGTTGAATTCGATTTACTGCTGCACAAGTGATCGTAGAAAACAGAAAAGTTCAAAACAAAGTCGAGCTGGAAAATATTATTTCTCTGAAAACAACATTAGAATGTTTTTGTACAAAACGAAATTTTTATTTTAGGCACCACTATTTATCTGTTTGTTGTTTTTATAGTTCTTTTTTTTAAATGATTATACGCTGGTATTCGTAAAACATTCGTTCTGTATTCGTTCGGTTTTAAAAATGAAATATTTTTAAACGGTTACAAATTGTTACGAAAAGATGTAATTTGCCCCATAGTGTAAGCATCAGCAATAATAAATGAGACGCAAGACAATTCAGCGCACTAAGCAATGTGTTAGAAAGAGACGGAAGATCATTCAGCGCACTGAGGAAGTGTGCGAGAAAGAGATGGAAGAACAGCGCATTAAAACACATGAGTGCGAATGAGATGCCAATAGCATGCGTCATTCACGAAACGAGTAGAAGGTTCTCGAAACAAGTCGAAGCTGGTCGAAACGTGTCGTAATGATGCATGCAGTACAAAATTATGTGCAATTTGGATAATGTTATCATATGTTTTGCAACTTCTAAACTGTACTGATTCTGAAAGAAAAATAAATACCCTAATTAAAATAGTAATATTTTCAAAATGATTACAAGTATATAATTAAGTTTTTTTTTTATTCTAAAAGAGGAATGTGTTAGTCATTAAAAAACATAATTGCAAAAGCAAAATGTTAGTTTTTATAGCGACTATTTTCACGGAATATTTTGTTAATTTTTTATTTTTAAATATCATATACTAATATAGTTTCAAAAAAAACTTCAATGTCCTTCAAGCTTAAACCTATACCAAAGCGTAGCCTAATATGTTATCTAAAATATTTGAATTTTTTGTGTGAAACTTTTTGCAACATTTTTGGTGAACACTATATGACTCCTTTTTAACCGTTTACACTGTACGGCAAAATTGTAGTGAATAAGATTAGCATCCACTTAATGGGGGACAATATTCAGGAAAAACGATTTTCATTATATTTTATGTTGGGAATCACTGCAATTACTTTTTTTAATTCGTATTATTAATATATAAATGGTATTATATGCAACTATAGTACATAGTTTCAGCAATTTTATAAATTTTAATAAGTTAATTTGTTTTCTAAATATTTGGGAACCACCTTGTTACCTGGGTTTTTATACCAGTTTTTTTTTTTGTGAAATCGGTTCATTTATTTAAAAGTTATTGCATATTAATCATCAATAGTGTTCAATAGCTATAGAGTAGGCGTATGCGTAAATTTTCTGATTCGAAAAATTATCGAGATATTGAAAATTCATTATATAGGTTACTTATATTCCAAAATTTATAAAAATCTGATAGAAAAGTATGATATGATATAATATAAATATTACATTCTATGGATACGTTCCTAAACATTAATCAATTTTTAACATATATGAGATCAGTATCCATTCAAGACACTGTGTTCAAAATTTCATAGATTTCTGCCAACTCCTAATAGTTTTTTCCGTAGTTTGTATGAAGCCGAACCACTGTGCGACGCCATAATCAGAGACATTACGCAATGTGACATTTTTAATCGAAGTCCACTTTTTCGTTTGCAGACAGTAGCTATGCAGTTGATTTTCATCATCCTAAGTTAATAACATAATTAAAAAGAACCTTTATAGCAATCATTAAAATACTCACGCTACCAAAAATAGCGATTAAAAAATTAGTTTTTCGCGCTTTGTTGCTATCGTTTTTAAATCTTTTCTCCGGCAACAAATGCCATTTCATGCATCCAAATATATTCATCGGCATTTTTCTCCAATGTTTTGAGATTGTGTTTATCCGCAAAAATGGAAATTCCGATACAATTTGATGAATCTATACGGCGATCTAGAAATTCACCATAGGCAGTTATCACATTTTTGAACCTCAAAAGGTCGGCACTTGATAGAAGTCGTGGTAAATTGTCTTCTCGTATCACAATGCTGCCAGATTGATCCGGTAAACATAGCTCGGAAATATTCACTTGATGCAGTTAAAACAAGACGATGTGCAATCACTCTAAAAAAAAAACACTAATAATTATCAATATATTTTCATACCATTAAAATAACACTTAAAAATTAAAGTTTTATTATAACAATTTTTGCACATTCTAAGTATTTTCATTTCACTTTATCAATTCAATATTGTTTTAACTCAGTTATATTTTAAAATTCAATTGAATTAAAATTAATAATTATAGTATATATCGTAGTTTTAATTTACTACAAAAAGGCTGCGTCTATTTTAGATATTTAAGAAATTTTAATACTATAACACATGTACCCAAAAATTCATTAAATTACATTTTTTAAATAACACAGTGCGACAGAAAATTTAGTACTTTAGATACTTGAAGAAATTCACCTAACAAACTTATGCCCTATCATGTCAGGTTTACGAGATATATGACTATAAAGATCCTTAAGTGACCGCAATATTACCGTTGAATTATTGAGAAAACTGTAGTAGTTATGGATTTGTCGTCTGAGAACTAAACATTATGCAAGGCTTCATATCTGTAGTACATATTAAATGTATATATCGTCCTTTTAATACCAATGTTAATGATTTTCAAAGGATCAATCTACATAATCAACTAATTTCATATTAAGCAGTTGCAAATGTATCATATTGTCCATGAATAAAATATTCAGCATAAAGAAACATAAAAAGTGGCCAAATATGTCAAAGCCGTACGAGCTATAGTTTCTCTAATACTGAGCACTGCAAAGTTTTTTTTATTTTATATAAAACTGCAAAAAACTAAAGTTTTTCGTAGCTTAAAATTAAATGATCCCTTAGTGGTGACAAGGATATTGCTTTATTTTTAATATCCTGAATGTGTCCAAGATATTATCATACTATAAAATTATGCTATATCATGTCAGGATTTCGAGGTATATATGGTAAATGCCTAATTTTCATAGTACAATTTCTGGAAAACGGTATTAGATACGGATTTCTTGATTGAAAACCAAATATGGGCATTCACCTAAGGAACTTTTATGTAGTACATTTTAATTTTCTATCTCGTCCTTAAACCATCAATATTATGGATTTTCAAAAAATCTCTGCAGTTAATTGGCCAAATTTATATGAAGAATTGAAGCGTTGGGTGCAATAAGGGCGTTAGGCATCATACGCCCTTTTTGCAATATTCGCACCGAATTATCCCAGTAGTGCCTTCTATCATCCTGTGAAATCCCAGATCGATTACATAATTTTTTTTCGTTTTATGCAATAAGGGCGTAATCTCCATACAAAAAAAATATTTTTTTCATTTTTTTAATTTTTTTACAGAGTCAGTTTTTAACAGAGTCAATTTACTTTTGAGCCAGAGCCATTTTGACCGTAATTTAAATCTATAACCATTCAATCAATAAGTATATCTAGACTATGCAAAATAATCTTTATTTTTTTCATTTATGTAATGATTATAGCTCTAAAACTCAATACCTCCAAATTTTATTACTCGTTTTATGCAATAGGGGCGTATAAATCATTTATTTTATATACTAATAGGAGCATTAAAACAAATTTGAAAAGCTAAAAGTTCAAATTTTACTGGAAAATTTGAATCAATAATATCAGTTTTTAAGTTTTTGAGATACGAACATTCAAAATCTTTAAACGCAAATATCTCAAAACTTAATTTCTCACAGAACGCCCTTATTGCACCCAACTCTTCAATTAATAAATGTCATGCGAGTTATGGTTTCTATTTTTTTTTTTGAAAAAAATTTTTTTCGAACAAATTTTTTTTTTTTAAGAAAAAAATTTTTTTTTCGGATTTTTTTTTGTCCGAAATTTTTTTGTTTTGGATAATTTTTTTTTAATTTGTTAACTGTTATTTTTTAAATAAAACATTTTTTTTTCGAATTATTTAATAAAATTTTTTTTTTTTGAAAAAATATTATGAACAAATTCATCAATATGACAATTCAAATTCATTGTATTGAATATTTAGTTCATATATATAATGAATACATTCATTAATATGCCATTTAATGAACGGTGGTATCAATATGATGAATCTGGTAGTTGGTGAAAAATTCATAACATTTATGAATAAATTCATCATATTGAAGATTTTGTGTTAAAATGCAGCAAAATCTCTGGAACCAATAAACAGATATTCCAATACAACGAATCGTTTCAGTTTTTGTACTTATCAAAATTTGAACGGTTACTGTTTCAAGTGGTCCAGCGATAATCAGGGTTTACAAATTTTGGAAAAAAAACAGTAAATTTTTTATATGGTATTCAAATGAAAGAATTTCCATTTATTTGGGTGCCATATGATATATATTTACCAAAGTTGCCAAGATGCAAGTCTCAATCAACAGATCATACCCATTTCAATACCCAACACCCTAATTAACCAAGAATTTTAATACATAGGCTTTTTAGATTTAGCTCATCTGGATTATCTATAATCGAAATTTTAAAAAAGAAAGGGACAGACAGCCGTTAGAATTGGATCATATAAAACAAATAAAACAAAGTGTTTCAGATCGATGATTTAAGAATCTTTCCGTATTAAGTTTTTTTATGATTTAAACACATTTTTCCTATAAATAATTCTTATTACAAGTTTAATAATAAAATTTGATATGGCCACTGGAGTACCTTTAATATTAAAATTAAACATCTTCAACCGAAATCTTTGAAACCTGCGATAAATTGAAGTTGCAAGAAACGGTTATTGTGTTAGTGGGTTATTTGCTACTGCATGTGTTTGTGTGTCTGTGTATTACAGGACTACTGTGCATGTTTTCCTCATTGTACGTGTGCCTGTCTGTCTGGTATTATGTCTGTCTGTGTGTCTATGTGTGCGTGCGTTCAATTTTGCATAAGTGTTTGTGCAGACTACATCTTCAGTGGATTGTGTAAATTGCGCCAAAGGCAATTTAAATTCAATTAAGACTGAGTGTGAACTGATAATCGACTAAGAAGCAGTAAAGGAACTGGTAGAAGAACCAATAGCAGAAAAATTAACAGAGCTGGAATCGGTAGTGACGACACAGTAGCAAAGACAATGTACACAACAACCAGGATAATACAAAGTATACATGGAGCAAAAGTTTTATTAAATTTTGGATAAAAAATAAAAAATTTATTTAACAAATTTTATAGTCATTTCCATCATAATGCAACTAAACGGTTAAAAGTTGCATGCAACATAATTTTCAATTTTATTAAAAAGAGGTACCAATTACAAATTCGAAAAAATATCATCATATATATACGTAGAAAATATTCCTCTTAAGAAAGAGTCAAAGTCTCCGAACAACAAATTCCATAACACGTTCCACTTCTAATAGGATATGATATTAATAATAATTTGATTGCAATCTACATAACTACATAACCCTATACATAACCCTATTTTTTTTAATTTTAACATTACTAATATCATATTTTGAAATACCGCGTGAATGTTTAGAAGACTTTTATACTCTCTAAAAATATTTCCCATGAATTATTAGGTGGGTATTCAAATTACTAAAATCTCTAAGATCCACGCGTTAATCAGAATAATAAAAATACCAAATTTTTTTTTTGTTATTATGTTAAATATCAGTATTTGTTCTTCTTTTGGAATAAACTATAACGAAAGTGAATTATCGCTAGAATTTCGATGCCCCCAATACTCCCTCGTTTCGGTTTCGGTTTCCAATTTTAGTTTTGTATTCAAACGGTTGGAGTATACCGGTTTCAAGTTACGGTCGCGGTTATGAAATCAATAAAATGTAGATTTGAATTGACGATTTCAAATTCATTATCATTCAGCTTGAAGTATTCTGAATTAAATTCGGCTTTTCGAAATTTAATTTCAACCGTGGTCAGACATAAAGGTTATCCTTTCGGCTAACTCACACTAAATAAAATTTATTGAATCAATCAGTGAAAACCAAATATTTAAGAAAACAAATAAAGATTTCGTCTGAAACCTTTATATTTGAATATTTTCGGTTTGCGGTCTGAAAGAAACTTTTTTTTTTTGAAAAATGTCTGTTGACGGTTGAACAGCGATAGATATAAAGATTAACAAAATATATCTCTCATTAGTAATGTTTGACAAGCTGAAAAGCGTTGGTGCACAATGCTATTTTCAGATTACTCCCAATATTTTGGACCACAGATGGTAACTTTTTATTAAAAATTTTAAATGCTAAAAGCAAAAATTACTTATTTTTTTGATCGAACAATGAAAGAACAATGTACAAAAAAAATTAGTAAAAGATTGTTAAAAATATGTCCGACCAAAAAATGATATTCGAAAAAAAACAGCGTTCAAAAATTTAAAAAAAACCTGGCTCAAAAACAATGTTCAAAAACAACTTGTTCAAAATCCACAAAAGTTATATCGTCACTATCATGCCAAAGGGGTGAATGTGCAATTTTTGACATTTGCGTTTTTTTACATTTTTGAATGTAGTTCATCCTCAAGTATGCTGTGCCAAAATCGCGTGTCATTTTGTTGGATATTTCTAGCCACAAAAGACAAAACCAAAAGGGCGAATTTGAAAAATTGAAAATCTTGTACAGCCAAAAGGGCGAATCTTTTAATCTTTTAATCTTGCTATAACTCTTTAATGGTACATCTTGCACCAAAAAAAATGTTATAATAAAAAAATGGAGAAATTGGAAAAATTGAAAATCTTGTCATGCCAAAAGGGCGAATTTTTTCGTGTTTTTGCTATAACTCTTTAACGGCACAATATAAAATAGTAATGTGAAGGCATTAATTGTTTGTTTTCAAAGCACCTATCGATTTGCATCATTAATAAAAAATAGTTTGCCAAACATTATGTTGCCATTTACATATGTATTTGCAGAAAAAAATGTTGGCAAAATATTTGTAATTAATAATGCACATCGATAGGTGCTTTGAAAACAAACAATAATTACCTTCACATCGCTATTTGATATTGTACCGTTAAAGAGTTATAGCAAAAAAACGAAAAGATTCGCCCTTTTGGCATGACAAGATTTTCAATTTTTCCAATTTCTCTATGTTTTTGTTATAATTTTTAATTGATACAAGATAAAATAACGATGTGGAGGTATTAATTGTTTGTTTTTAAAGCACCTATCGATCTGCATCATTATTTAAAAATATTTTGCCAAACATTTTTTTCCTGCAAATAACAAATGGCAAATTAATGTTTGCCAAAATATTTTTAAGTAATGATGCAGATCGATAGGTGCTTTAAAAAAAAACATATAATGCATTTGCATTACTATTTTATCTTGCGCTAATTAAAAGTTATAGCATAAAAAACAAAATATTTGCATTTTTATCAGGATATAGCCTCACAAAATCCGTATTTATAATTTAGTAGGATGTCCAAATCAAAAGATATTTTATATACGTGATAATAATTTACAAATAAACCAAAATAACAGAAAAATTTGAAAAAAAAATATTTTTTTTTAATTTTTAAAGCACTTCAAACTTTAAAATTTGATTTCCCAACATTTTTAAAAATGCACATTCGTCCCTTTGGCATAACAGTGACGATGTGTAGAATAAATAAAAAAAAAATGTTTGTTCGAGAAAAATGTTTGGACGACAATTACAAAGCAATATTCGATAACAACATTTTCCAACAACACATTTTAATGTTTCTTTAATCAATTTCTGCAAAAAACAAAAAAATTACATATAAATGCGACCAATTAAATTGTATGTCTACTACCAACCCTTAAACAATGACTTTTAAAATAAAGGTTTTCATATAACTCTCAACCAGAGATCTTCATTTTTTAAAATAAAAAGTATCTCTCAACCAAAGACCTTTATAGTTTTTGAAAAATAATATCTAGTGTCATGTCTACTAAAACCTCACATGGACTAGGTCTTTTGCTTAACACTGCACTCTCTTTAGTTACAAAAATTATTGTTCTGGTCTCGTGATTTTGATTTATAACGAATGATTTTGATTTATAATGCTAGTGCTGACGTTCAGCATCTGACTAAGGCTAGACAGATGCAGAGTATATGTTCCAACGTTTCCTCGTAGGTTCATAGCAGTTCCTCCAACAGTTGTTCGTTACCAGACCCACTCAGGAAATTATCAATTATCCGGATAAAATTTCAGGAAAGAAATGACAGGCGGTAGAATTGTCTCAGGGCAAAACATGTGCGGACAATTATTATACCTGGAAACAATTGGCATTTCAGAATTGTCGGGGAATAGTTATTTCGGGAAATAATTTTATGAGAAAAGAAGGATATAAATGAAGAACTGCTGAATAAGAAATGTATCGGGGTATAATTGCTTGAATAAGAAATGTATTGTCTTGGGCATGAGATGTTTCGGGGTAAGGATTTTCTTAGAGCTGAATAATATAAGAACAGAATCGTCTCGGGTACGAATTCTCGGAGATGAATTGTCTAAAGCAAGTATTGTCTCGGCAAAGAATTATCGTGGAGAAGAGTTAACTATGAAAGGAATTGTAAGGGATAGAATAATTTTACGGGAAATATTTATATGGATAGGAGAAAGGTCCGGAAAAGATTTGTACATAATCCGCAAAATCTTTATGTTTATTAAACAAACAATATACCTCAATTTCTCTACGTGTAGCAAGCATTAACATAATTTGGGCTGTAGCCTTGAAGGTGCAAATTGAGTGCGAATGTTTGGCACGATTTTAATGGATAATTAAAACAAAGACAGTGCCATTCGACAGGCTCTTAAACAGTTACAATAGCAATTTCAAGTAAAAAAAATCGAAAAACAATCTGAACAACAAACGTTTTAAGCAACATTTCAGCAGCAATTTGTAGTTGGTAACATCATTTTAAATGCCATTCAATTGAGAACTCTTAAAATTCATTGGCTTCAGGCATTATGCGTGATTTTTTTATGATTTTTTTTTTATATATTTTATCATATATTTTTTTCATAATACTTTTTGTGTAAAGAATTTATTCATTTTTTTTTTCAATCACTGTGATTTTTTTTTTGTTGGTGCTTTGTTATTTTGCATAAAATTTGATATAGCCTACAACAAAAGATGGCGGCGCAAAAGGAATTTCCGCCAACTTGACAGTGATGCCGCTGTCAACGCAGGACATTGACAACATCCTGCCGAGAGCGACAGCAACAGCGAGATGAAGTTAGAGGCAGAGGGAGAGAGAATGTAGAAAGAAGAAGCGGCAGCTTTTGTTGTATGTAAAGTGCGATATGCGCTGCGTGTAGCTGTCAGGATAACTGTCAAGCGAAGGACATTGTTATTTGGTTTTCAGCAGATGAAAAAAATTAGCAGAAATATATTTTGAAATTTAAAAATTTAAAAAGAAAATGTGTTTTTCTATACTATTTCAATTTATTTAACTCATTTGTACACGAAGAGCTGACGAAATTCAGGAAAGTGTTGCCTGGTCGCTGACACAAAATGGTTTTTCTTTCTTTTTTTATCACGAAAATTGTAATGAAGCGACGTTTGCAGCTCAAAAGTGCAAAAATGTCAACAGCACTTTGTGTCATGTGATGCCAGCAGCAGCTGCAGCAGGAGCAACAGTAGAAGTAGAATTTTGCGAAAGAGGTCCTTGCTGCAAAGCAAATACCAAGAATGCACACAGGACAATCGTGTAGAAAAAGAAGAAGCTGCAGCTGATGACAATGATATGGACGAAGTAGTTGCAGTCGAGACAAACATGGCAAATATACTGAAAATGCGCCACTGAAGACAGCTAAGTCGCAGAGTGCAACCAAAAGATCCTGAAGCTATTAAGTAGTGCGCCAAGTATGACTGTCTTGGCATATTTGCTGAATACCACATGCATGGATGAAGGATTGATGGTTGAATGATTGGCGGAATGAATGGCTGCTCAGTTAAAGGATGAAGGTATGACATGAGAAATGGATGAAATGAAAAATTGATAAAATTTGATACGAATGAAATGCAATATAGACGAATAAATGGAAAAATAAATAGAATTGAATAGATCAGTATACTGACAAAAGGCTGAAAGTGAAGCGGCTTTGTGAAAAAAAAAAATGATTCCGCTGTATTAAAATCTGCAATAGCAGCGGAAATTGATAGGAAATTATTATAAATATGATGCAAAATGCGAATTTAACATTTTCATTATGCTGTAGTGAATACTAAGATACCCTGAATATGGAACATATTGGTGGAACATTGATAAATATCGAATTTAAAGTCAATACTACTACTTTTTTATTTGCTATTTGAAAACTAGGACACTTTGAAATAAAAAATATTTTACACATATGTCCCAAGACAAAAATCTACACAGAAAAAAAAATCTTCAATATGATGAATTTATTCATTAATTTTATGAATTTTTCACCAAGTACCTGATTCATCATATCGATACCACCGTTCATTAAATGACATATTAATGGAAGCATTCATTATATATATGAACAAAATATTCAATACAATGAATTTGAATTGTCATATTGATGAATTTTTTCATAATATTTAAAAAAAAATATATATAATTTTTTTATAAAATATTTTGAAAACAAGTTTTGTAAAATTTTATTTAAAATATAACAGTAAAAAAATTTAAAAAAATTGTTCCAAAAAAAAAATTTGTTCAAAAAAATTTTTTTTTTGAAAAAAAAATTTTGAAAAAAAATATAACAGTAAAAAAATTATCCGAAAAAAAATTGTTCCAAAAAAAAAATGTTTTAAAAAAAAAAAATTGTTCCAAAAAAAAAATTGTTCCAAAAAAAAAAAATTTTTTTTGAAAAAAAAAATTCTTCGAAAAAAAAAAAATTCGAAAAAAAATTTGTTTTTTTTTTTCCAAAATTTTCATTTTTCAAAAATTAAATTTTTTCCAAAATTTTTTTTTTTGAAAAAATATATTTTTTATAAATATAACTTTTTATTAATAAAAAGTTGTAATTATAATAAATATATTATAAAACATTTTACTAATTTATGCATGTCGAGCAAGCATTATATAAGAAATAACACATACTTGAGAACTGAGAAGTACTGCAAAAAATGAACGAAAAAAAAAATATTTTGATAGAAATTTGGTTAAATGAACAGCGTTCTTCAATATGAAGAACATATATGTTGTATTTTATATTTTCGTTCATTAATATGATGAAACGTATTCTTCACATACAGTTCATCATATTGAAGAACACTTTTTCGACAGTTACCAAACGTTCTTCATATTTATGATAGCATTCATAACATTGATGGCGTTAGTCTTTAATATTATGAATGGTTCTTTAATACAATGAATCATGGTTTGAAGAACGAAATTCATCAATATGATGTATATTTTTTTTCAGTGTATGTAATATTTGACTATAGCGTTTATAAAATATTGGCGAATTTAAAAGTACCTAAATTCATAGAATATTTTAAAGGCCATGTTTGTTACACACAAAAAAAAAGTATTGTTTACGAATTATTTGCCGTAAACAATCAAATGTTTGTAGTGAAAACTTATTGTTTCTACTGAATACTTATAATTTTGTATAATTTCTAATAAATAATGACTGTTTCCTGCAAACACTTTAAATTATTAGTATTTGTAACATATAGTACTTTATTTGTCGTAATCACTTTAATTGTTTACATTAAACATTTTGTAAGTGTTCAATTAATTATTGCTCCTAAACAGATTCATTACTTTGGTTAACTATTGCATCTATTTGTTTTAAATAATGGAAAATTTGAATTAGTGTTTGGTACAAATAATATAATTATTTCAAGTGTTTGCTCGAAACACTTGTTTGAGAGGAAGTATTTGGCCGCGTATATCTGAAAGCAATCATGTCGTTTTTAGTGCTCTGCCCAACCTCCCGCAACGTACAATTTTTATCGCCAGAATTCACATTCGACTCAGACAAATTAACAGATTTTGTGTAATACTTATTGGAGATCATAGAGTTTGAAGCAATACTTAAATCAGAAAATTCGTTTAATATTTATATTAGAATTTTGTAAAGTTTTTTTAATTATATATTTCACTTCATGTCTAAATGCCTAACAACAAAATATGACCAATGCATAGTATGTGTCTGTTTAGTATGTGGATTTAGTTTGGAAGCAATAGACGTATTTATGGGAAACACTTTTGTGTAATCAAGAGTGTTTCCAGCAAATGAGAAGAACATTTATATAGTTTGGTACAAAAATTACAAATGTTTGCGATTTATAATTTAAGCATTTGCTATAAATCATTTAAATTGGTTGTTGTAAATAAAATTTCGACCACTTGAAGTATATGTTTGGATTATTGTTTGCACCAAACAAGATATTTTTTGTATGTACACAAACAAAATATAGTTTCCTGTGAACACTTTCTCAAACAAACACTAAAATGTTGACAAGTTCGTTTGTAGGAAATAATCAAAGTGTTTAGCATAAATGATCTGATTTGTTTTCCACTAATATTTGTAATGTTTCCTAAAAATATGATAAATGTTCTCACAAATATTTAAGTGTTTCCTACAAATAAGAAAAGTATTTCACACAAATATTTAAAGTGTTTCCAACAAATATTTAAGTGTTTCCCACAAATAATTAAGTATTTTCCACAAATATTTAAAGTGTTTCCCACAAATATTTAAAGTGTTTCCCACAAATATTTGAAATATTTGTAATGTTTGTCACAAACATTTGTAGTGATGCCCACAAATATTTGTACTGTTCGCCAAATTTAGTCAAAGCAAAAGGCAGCCACTCATTTACGCGACATCCTATGAAGGAACTGCCGGACTTGACTACGTGGCCAATAATTAGCCAAACTTGGGCGGCAAAGACTTGGTGAATTAGGCTTCGCCCAAGACTTGGACAACCTTGAGTTGGCAAGTTCATTGATATACAGGGTGTTTCGTTCATCTATGTCAATAATTCAGGGGGTCAGTCTATGACTCAAAAAAAAAGGACAATTTAAATAAAAAAAATGTCTAATTTTGTACCCTGTTTAATATACAGGGTGTTTCAGAGATGTATATTATTGGCATAACCTAATCAAGAAAATTTGTAATAAAGTATAATCTGTTGATAAATGGAAAATAGAAAATTAAATTACCTTTCCAATGGTATATCACATCTTTGAACCCCATGATTTCCAATTTTTTTAATATGTACGTAAAATTGAAATTTATAAAAATAAAAATACAAATTTTTACTTTGTCATTCATTTTCTCAAAATTTCGTTATGAACCAACTCTGAATTTCGTATTTGGCCCAGAGTTGAGTATTATTGGCGCAAGTCGGGGCCATCCTTGGGCCAATCAAATGAACAGCATTGGCCCAGTTCTGGACCTGTATTGTTTTCTGGTATTGGACCTTACACGCCAGTAAAGGCACGAAGTTATTATAACAATGTTTGAACAGACTTGGACTAAATCCGGATTTCGTACTTGGCTCAGAGCTGAGTAATACTGGCGCAAGTCTGGGTCAATTTTTTTTTGACAGCTAATTGAAAACTGTCACGTCCGGAACTTTGAGTACCAAAAATGTAAAAGATATCAAAAAAAGAAAAAAAAAATCACAACAAATTTGTATACAGAACGTCCAGAAATATTCTGTGATTTATTACGAAATAACTATAATCTTTAGGAACAAAGAGTAAATATACAAAGAAAGCACATGATTTCAGCTATTTTTTAAAATGTTTCGACTTTTTGGAATATCCATATGAACCCCGATATTTACTTCCGTTTTTGTCCCGTCCGGAAAGCCTACTATTTTATTTATAACTTTTGATCTTCCGTATAGATTTCTTTTGCAGATGTTTAGTCCTATTTAAATACTACATGCACAAAAAAAATGAATTAAATTCATTAAATTTCCTTTGAAATATTAAAATTTTAATTGTACAAATGTCCCGTCTGGAACCCCAGGAAATCCCCATATGTATTTTATGATTTATCAATAAAGGCACTCTTGTAAACATATCGCTAGGCAACATGGTATAGCAACATGTTGCAGCAACATGCAACCAGTTGCCATAGCAGCCAGCAACATGCGCTCTCATTGCGCATCAGCTCCATCAGCGCCATGCTCCAGCATCTATCACACAGGTTTCTCCAACACAAACAATAACAATGGCACATCAACAACCACGCGTTGCACATTCCCAGAGAACCCAAGAGTCAATAGAGAGAATGCGTCCAAATGAGAGTGACGCAACATTTTACCGGCACAAAGCCAACAAATAAATGCGACTGCTTGAGGCGCCGCAACGCACAGTAGGCTCCAACGGGCGACACGTTCAGTCGAAAATCAGTTGCAACGCAGCAGCCAACGACGTAGGACGCAGTTGTTGCTTGAGTCGCGACGCGTAGCAAAAAAAAAGTACGGCTGTTTAAAACGTGTGAATAAATAGTGAGAATTGCATTTAAAAGAAAAAAGTAAAAAATAAAAACGAGTGAAATCAATGACATGGAATAAAATCGAAACAAAAGAAAGAATTACAAAAAATCTAGTAAAAGAAAAAACCTAAAGGATAATCTTGTGGATTTTTTTGTTTTGTTTGAAATTTAACGCGTTTCTGTTTTGCATTTTACGTTGTGGCTGCTTTTGACGGCATTGTAGTTGCCGCCATTGTGTTGCGGCTCTAACGGTATTGGCAGCCATTTAATTATCGTTTGTAGCAGTCTGATGGACGGCTGTGTGTGTGTGTGTGTAGAATACGCGGTATTAAAACCGTTAAGCATCGTGCACATTTTTTTTTTATAATAATGGCTGCTATTGTTTTTGTGCATTGTCCATCGAAGCACTTCTGGCTTAAACGTTGCCTCTGTTTTACCTAAGGATCAACTTCAGCTGTACCTGCGCCGATTTACAACAGCTTTTATATTATTCGCATTTTCTCAACTCACTCTGTGTCTTTTCTGCTGTTTTATTAATATTTGTACAAAATTTGTATTTGTTTTCTACAATTCACTTTGACAAATTTGCAGCTTTTTATACCCTACACCTATGAGGTACAGGGTATATTAACTTTGTGCATATATTGTAACGCCCCTTAGGAGGCGTGTCCGGTATGGAAAAGTATATATATTCTTGATCAGCATCACTACCCGAGTCCGTTTAGCCATGTCCGTCTGTCTGTCTGTCTGTCTGTCCGTCTTGCTGTCTTGCTGTCTTGCTGTCTTGCTGTCCGAATACAGAATAACTTGAGAAATACTGATCAGAATGCGATGAAATTTCGTCTCAATATATTTTAGCCAAAAGTAGGAACCGAGTTTGAAAATGAGCCAAATCGGTCAACGGACACGCCCACCTCCCATACAAGTCAATTTTATATAACTCTTTCGGGACTAATAACTCGAAAAGTATTCAATGTATAGTTATAAAATTTAAAACATATTGTTAGAATTCACCTAAAAATATGTGGCCCAAAAATGGGCGTGATCCGCCCACATTTTTTTTTCATTATTTCCCGGGTTTTCATAGTGGAAATTTGATCCGTAAATTATTAAAATCAAATCTATGAAATATTTGCCTTTCAAAATTTTAAATATAGGCGTGGTCCGCCCAATTACATTTAAAAATTTTTTTTTTTTGTTTTTATACTTTATATAATTTTTTAATTTATGGGGATATAAGACGTAAATCTGATATATGAATGATATTCTGAGGGTTAATATCCCCACCAAAGGTGTAGGGTATTCCATAGTCGGGCCCGACCGACTATAAAAATCCGCCCCATGTGGCCGAACTTACCCATGTGACCTAACTTTCCCAACTCGTTTTATTTATTCTTGCCATTTACATCGTTTCTTGGTAGATGCTGTTCATAATTTATAAGTATTATGCGCTTACTTTCGTTATGCAGCATACTAAAGATTTCCGCAGTTCTTTTGGAAGGAATTACATTTTATTCAATATTTTTTTTTATATTTTTTAATATGTCTGCACTTTAATTTATGAACATGGCTTTGTGTGGGTATCTGACAGTGTTAACCAGGGATTTAAATCGTAGCCAGTTAAAACCTTTGAATTTTTAAAACCGAAAACTTTATACAAAAATAACAAATAAAACGACTGAATTTTAAAACGATTTTTATAAAAGCATAAAATATAAAAATATATTTTATTAAAAAATTCGATTAATCTATTTCAAAATGTTATTAAAATTATAATTCAAATAAGGAAGATTATACGTTTTTTATTCTTATAAAATAAATTGTAAAAAGTAAGATTAATAATATAGAAAAGTATATAAAACTAAAAAAAAAAATTGAAAAATATAATTGGGCGGACCACGCCCATAGTTATAATTTTGAAAGGCTAATATTTCATAGATTTGATTTTAATAATTTACGGATCAAATTTCCACTATGAAAACCCGAGAAATAATGAAAAAAAAGTAGGCGGATCACGCCCATTTTTGGACCACATATTTTAAGGTGAAGTCTAACAATACTTTTTAAATTTTATAACTATACCTTGAATACTTTTCGAGTTATTAGTTCCAAAAGAATTATATAAAAGTGACTTGTATGGGAGGTGGGCGTGTCCTTTGACCGATTTGGCTCCTTTTCAAACTAAGTTCCTATTTTTTGCTAAAATATATTTATACGAAATTTCATCGCATTCTGATCAGTATTTCTGAAGTTATTCTGTATCCGGACAGCAAGACAGCAAGACGGACAGACAGACGGACATGGCTAAACGGACTCCGGTAGTGATGCTGATCAAGAATATATATACTTTTCCATACCGGACGTGCCTCCTAAGGGGCGTTACAATATATGCACAAAGTTAATATACCCTGTACCTCATAGGTGTAGGGTATAAAAACGAAATTAAAACAGATTCGATTGAGAAACACGATACCGAAATCGAAACCACTAATAATTTGGATTTTAAATCCATGGTCGACATAGTGTTTCTCATTCTTAATAATGTTTTATACATCTAAGAATATTTTGTGTTATACAATTTTTTTTTTTTTTAAATTGAACCTTTTTTAATAAATATATTTATCTATAACGAGTGAAGAAGTTAAGTCACATGGGCGGGACTTAAAGTCGGATGGGCCCGACTATGGAATACCCTACACCTTTATTGGAATATTAATGTAGGATATTTATTTGTATACCTATCTTTTAAAGTCTTTAATTAGGCTGAACACTCTTAACCTGAGAACATTTCTCACATATTTTCATATATCTGAAATTTACGTATTATATCTTCATAATTAAAAAAAATATATATCGTCGTTCTAGAACGAAAATTCATCAAATTTTTAATGTTGAAAAATCCACTAATTGATTTACATTTTCTTATCATGTGCTAAAAAAAAAGATCATCGATCAAAAATTGACAGATTTATAAAAATTTTTGTTAATGAATATTTGTCATTTTGAAAATGTATTTGGTGACTCTTTGTTCTACAACGACGATATATAAAAGTGCAAAAAAACTGATCAAAAATTATAAAGAAAAAAATGAGCGGACCACACCTATTTTTAAAACATATTTTCAGATTTAAAAGGCTAATATTTCATAGATTCGTGTTCAATAATTTACGACTAAAATTTCCCTTATAAAAAACCAGGAAATAATGTAAAAAAATATGGGCTGATCACACCCATTTTGGGAACACAAATTTTTAATTGAATTCGTTGACCGATTTGGCTCAGAACCATTTTTTGCGAAAATATATTGGAACATATTTCTATGAAATTGTACCGATCATGGTCTAGATTTTAAATTTAATACCAAATATATATTTTATACTAGCTGGACCCGTTCACAGCTTCGCCCGTGCTAAGTTTTTGTAATTGTAAAACTATATCGTTTATAAAGAGTGGATACATTTACGCCCTTTTTCCCTTTTTAGTGCATGTCTACGTCGCTTTTTTCCCGCCCACATTGATCATAGTTCCATGCCCCTTTTTCCAATCTCGATCACATTCCACGTGGCTATTAAAATTTTTAAAAATGATCCTTTCTTTCGATTTGTTCAACTCTGCTCTTAGTAAGTCAGGAGTTTTAGCATTTTTAAAATTTTTGTTATATCCAAATTCTACGCAGGGCTCTCTACTCCCAAAAAATCCATCTGTCCACTTAAAAAATCCAAAATTTTTGGATTTTTTTTTTTATTTTATTGATTTTTGAACATTTTTCGAATTATAACTTAGGAAATATATTTGTGGTTTTCAGGGTACAATTTATGTTTTGAAAATTTAAGGATTTGTTATGAACCACCATGGATTTAATTCAAGTCAATTCTATGACAATTTTTAAAGCGGTAGATATTGATTGAATCTAATAGGTTCTGAAGAGTTGCGTGTTATAAAGAAGACATTCAAAATAGATTTGATCACGCACTTAGGCCGTTTCATTTTCTCGACCATATGACTAATTCAGTATATAGAAGAAAACGGCATCCAGATCCAAGACAGTGAATTTTTTCCACAAAGTATCCGGATTTTTTTCCAGCCCTGGTTCTACGTGTCCATTAAAACTTTTAATATAATCTTTTGTTTCGAATTTTTTAACTCTGCTCTTAGTAGGTAAAGAATAATAGCAATTTTAAGTTTTTTTTTGTATGGGAGGTGCCACTCCCCTTTGTCCAATCCCGTCTATATTCTACGTGATGATCGGAGTTTTAAATATAAACATTTGATTTGATTTTTATAAATCTACACTTAGTATGTCAGGAGTTATAGCATTTTTAATGTTTTTGTTATACGAAAGGTGCCACGCCCCTTTATACAAACATGTTCACATTCTACGTGACGATTCTACTTTTTAATATGAACCTTTGCTTCAATTTTCATAACTCTGGTCAGGAGTTATAGTATTTTTAATGTTATGGTTATAGGGAATGTGACACGCCCCTTCATCAAATTCTGCTCACATTTAGCAAAAATATAAACAACAATAAAATACATTACTGAGCCCAATTTCATGACTGTGGCTATCTCATACAGATATTTTGAAATAAAAGTTTAGTTTTGCCACGCCCATTTTTGTACCTTAGGAAGCAAATTTCAAAAACCCTTCGTAGTGCGCTCTCACGTCGGGAAATCAACGCCCTCTTCAAATTTCAAGTTCCTAGGGTCAAATTTAGATTTTTCGATATACCGGCTTTTCCTTTGGGTTTTTCCGACTTTTCATTTTTCCTAAACCACTCTTGCATTGACACGAACAAAATACAAAAAGAATCAAGAAAATCCGTCGGTTCGTTCTCCCGTGATGCTCTGGCACACAAAGGACATTTCATTTTTATATATATAGATTAGTTATCGTACGAAATATCAATAATAATTCTAATGTAATTCATAGCACTTTCATCGTAATGAACTATGTATGTAAGGGTGACATGAATATAAATCATTCATAACACCGTACGAAAAAATTCAATTTTTGGCTGCAAACATGAAAAATCCTATATATATTTTTAAAGTACGCTAAAAAAAATAAAATACTCGTGTATCCCAGTTTTTCTGGATCAATTCGTTAACGGGTTTTATTTGCATTTGAAAAACAATTGCATATTATTATATTTTTTATCATAAAAATATATAAAATTTTGGTCATAAATTTGAAAAAAGTTTGATGTACTTCATAGCTGAGACATTTCTGAGTATAAATATGAAAACGGTTCTCCGATATCGATTCGTTTAAGGCCTTGCATTTTAAATGTGCGTTTTAAATGTGCAAATATCGTCAAATTTAATTCTTAAAATCTCTCAAGGCTCGAATATACGATAGAGAAATTAGCTAGAGATAGAGAAAAAAATCTACCTTAGAGGTCCATACCGAGGAGCTCAAAGTGTTGTTTGCACCACTCTATGAGATTTTTTTGCTCTATTTTGCTCTATCTCTAGCTATTTTCTAGTAGTAATTCAAATTGGAATAAAACATTTAAATGAATTGATATTGGAAAACCGTTTTCACAACATTCAAAATATGTGCCGCAAAAAACAAATATTTTTTTAATTATGAAAATATGATATGTATTTGCTATTCAAATCCAAAAAAGAACCTTGAACGAATTGATATGAAAAACTGGGTTCACACAAATTCTTAGAATGTTCCCTAGTTTCAAGTCCTGGTCGAATTTTTTATGTGTGAAAAATAGTATCTGACGGTGTAATATAAGGAAAGTTTGATCGCGTGGGGAATTTTGAAGTAGCCATTGTTAGTATAAGCGTGCTGCCTAGTAGGGGGTAGTGACAGATAAAAGTATAGAAAGTGATAGGAAATGAAAGGACAACCAGTAGAAAAGAGCGGGTGGCATGCTCATTGACTTGCCGGCTACAGCTCATCGGACATGGGATGAGTCTTTACTCATCCAATGGGGTTACAAGCACTATTCAGAAATGTTATGCCGTCAAAAATAAAAACTAACAAAAAACACAAAACTGGTGTG
Source organism: Dryomyza anilis (assembly GCA_951804985.1). NCBI lineage: Eukaryota > Metazoa > Arthropoda > Insecta > Diptera > Dryomyzidae > Dryomyza > Dryomyza anilis. The sequence continues at coordinate 9,715,745 of OX638133.1, forward strand.
AAGAATTTGGTAAGAATTATGAAAATTACATTCGATCCAATTGCGAATCGTTAAAATAACACCAAACTGGTTAATCTGTGACAATTTCCTTTTATTTTTGGTTTTCTCCATAACTCGGTTTGCCATAAAATCATTATTTTTCTATGTTTTCAATAAAACAAATGGATTCAGTTAAAAATAAGTTCACTTCGTTTCCGTAGTTTTAGTGTATATTTTAGTATATATAGGTATATAAGTAATCTAAATTGTGAATTTTATTGAACTATTTTTTTTTCAGCGATTTGATGAATTAATTTAGTTTTTTTGATATATTTACTAAAGCGTTAGTATTTACAAGGTAAATGTTATGATATACATATTAATAACACATTCCAACATGATGTTTGTCTTGGATTTCTCATACATAAATTCTATATAATTTGTTGGTGGTGATTTTAACTGCATACTCAGTTTTTTTCCAATTACTTCAGTTTTCAAATAGTTTTATAAAAAATCTTAAATGGAATTTTCTCCTTCAATTGTCAAGACTAAATTTAATGTAAAGGGTTTTTCAAATGGGACGCTACAAAATTAGAGAGACAGGGACAGCAAACTACGACATATTTATTGCCGCTCTTTTGACATTTCTCTTCAGCAAGGTTTGCCATTTTATGATGGAAAGATATACGAGCCAACAACGAGTCGAAATTATTAAAATTTACTACTCAGTGGCATCAACGTTAAGAGCGCTACGTTCAATTTATGGTCGTCATAATCATCCTAGCAGATCAACAATTGAGCGTCTAGGGGAAAAAATTGAATCCACAGGCACAGTATAAAATGTTTCCGTGCCAGTGAGACAAAGAAGTGCCCGTAGTGTCGAGAATATTGCTGCCGCTGAGGCTTCAGTTGAAGAAAGCCCAAATGTGCCTCTCACACGTCGTTCTCAAGCGTTGGGCATCTCTGTGACGTCCTTGTGGCGAAGATCTTGGCAAAGATCTTGGCCTACATCCTTACAAAATCAAATTGACGCAAGAACTGAAGCCGCTTGACCACCAGAAGCGTCGTATGTTCGTGAATTAGGCTGAGCAACAACTTGAAAATGATTCGGATTTTCATCGAAAAATCATCTTCAGCGATGAGGCAGGCTCATTTCTGGCTGAATGGTTCGTCAATAAACAAAATATGCGTTATTGGTCAGACAGCAATCCACACGTACTCCATGAGTCATCATTGCATCCCGAAAAAATTACGGTTTGGTGCGGTTTATGGGCCGGCGGCGTCATTGGACCGTACTTCTTCCGTGATGTTCAAGACCGGCACGTTACTGTGAATGGGAAAGCTACCGTTCAATGATAACCGAATATTTTTGGCCCCAAATGGATGATATGGACTTGGAGGTCATGTGGTTCCAACAGGACGGCGCCACTAGCCACACAGCGAATGCCACAATCAATTTATTGGAAACCAAGTTTGGAGAACGTGTTATCTCACGACATGGTCCAGTCGATTGGCCGCATCGGTCGTGCGATTTGACGCCGTTAGACTATTTCCTGTGGGGCTACGTCAAGTCTTTGGTCTATGCCAACAAGCCAGCGACGATTGATGAACTTCGTAGGAATATCGAACGTGAAATTGGCCGATTTATGCTTGAAAACTGTCGAAAATTGGGTTCAGCGTCTGGACTTCTGCAAGCGTGCCTGTGGTGGCCATGCAAACGAAATCGAGTTCCATACATAATGGCATCGAACGCACTTTTACAGGAATAAAGAATTTCATTGATATCCAAAACCGTTTTTGTTTTATTTGTAGCGCTCTTATTGAAAAACCCTTTACTACTGAATGCTAGTATTCCAATACGTTTTAAAAGATTATTGAATCTAAATTTGTGATTTTTTTTTTATATATTTTAGCAATTATAATTTAATGATAAACAAGAATATGTTTTAGAATTACTTAGAGCTTAATCTAAACTAACTTTAAAAATTACTAACTTTTCTCCAATTGATCGATTTTTAAAAATATGAAATGTGAACATAATGTTGGTACTCTTTTGTATAATCAAGTTTCAATAAAAAATACTAATGTCTGTAATCAGAAAATATCATGTCTTCATATCTAAAGTATGCTTATTCTTATAGCGTACTCAGTTTGTTCCTACTATGTATTCTTTTTGAGAATAATTTAGATAAAAACAGCTATTATTCAGTCATTTATATGTAAAATACACAGAAAAAAATATCACCAAAAATTTCACCAACTACCAGTATCCATCATATTGATGATTTCATTCATTGAACTAAAATCGTATTTTTTAAATGTTTTTCATTTTCAATATTTTTTTTAACATCAAATTTCAAACACAAATTTGTCTCCATTTACACATTTATGTTTTTATAATTCTTATACGAGTTATCATATTTAATTGCTAATTATGCGAAGACTCCATTTCATCATATTAATGAATAATTTACATCATATTGATAAATTTTGCTCATCAAACCACAGTAATTTAAATATCATAAATCTTATAGAATTATAAATACAAAAATGTGTAAATGGAGACAATTTTTTGTTTGAAATTTGATGTTATAAAAATATTAAAAGTGAAAAACATTGAAAAATACGATTTTAGTTCAATGAATGAAATCATCCATATGATGAATACTTGTAGTTGGTGAAATTTTTGTTGATATTTTTTTATGTGTATACCAGTCTACTTTTTATTTTACATTTTACATTCTGATTATAAGCTTGGACTATCACAGAAAAAAAATTCTTCAATATGATGAATTTATTCATAAATATTATGAATTTTTTACCAACTACCGGATTCATAATATTGATACCACCGTTCATTAAATGGAATATTAATGAATGTATTCATTATATATATGAACAAAATATTCAATACAATGATTTTGTATTGTCATATTGATGAATTTGTTTATAAAATAATTCGAAAAAAATTATTGTAAAAATTTTATTTAAAAAATAAAAGTAAACAAAATTTTAAAAAATTATCCGAAAAAAAAATTTCGGACAACAAAATTGTTCCGAAAAATTTTTTTTTCGAAAAAAAATGTTTTTGAAAAAATAAATTTTTCGAAAAAAAATTTGTTCGAAAAAAATTTAATTCGAAAAAAAAAAATTTCGAAAAAAAGTTCGAATAAAAAAATTTGTTCGAAAAAACAATTTGTTTGAAAAAAAATTTGTTCGAAATTTTTTTTTTTCGAAAAAACATTTTTTCAAAAATATATATTTTATAAATATAATTTTTATTAAACATTTTACTAATTTATGCATGTCGAGCAAGCATTATATAAGAAATTACACACAAGAACTACTTGAGAACTAAGAAGTACGGCAAACAATGAACGAAAAAAAAAACATTTTGATAGATATTTGTTTTAATGAACAGAGTTCTTCAATATGAAGAACTAATATGTTGTATTTTATATTTTGGTTCATTTATATGATGAAACGTATTCTTCACATACAGTTCATCACATTGAAGAACACTTTTTCGACAGTTACCAAACGTTCTTCATATTTATGATAGCATTCATAACATTGATGGCGTTAGTCATTAATATTATGAATGGCTCTTCATATATGCTCTACATAGCCATATAACATTTTCTTATTTATCATAATTTACGAAATGCTAAAAAATCATTCAAAAATAGTTTTAAAAATTTGTTCAAGTTTAAATGCAAATATCTTAAAAACAAATTGTAATATTATTATTTGTTGATATATTATAAAAAGTCTTTATAACTAAAACAAAAACTGCATTTAAAATTTTTTCGAAAATTAGTTGTGTAGAGATTGTAATTTTTTGTCTCTAAAAAGTGGATGAAAATGGCCTAACATTTCGATAGCTATTTTCTTAAAAACGTTACGTAATAAAGAAAAACTGAGTATGCAGTTAAAATCAGCAAGCACGAATTATATAGAAATGATGTAAGGGATATTTATGGCAGTTCTTCTTTTAGTTTGTTTTAAGTAGTGTAATTAATTTAATTTATTCTATCATAAATATTTCATTAATAATAGAGTAAAAAGCAATGAATGGGTTCCTATGAACTAAATATAATTTGAAATAAAATATACATTCGTGTATTAATTAGTTTTTAGTCATTTAATAATGAAATACTTTGAATTTGATCATATTCAACTAAAAATTAAATTAATATATTATATGGAAACGGGTCGTATGCGTGATATTAGTAAAATATGAAAATTAATTTTAAAATTTTGAAACGAATTATTCTAGAAAAACTGGATATAAGTGTATTTTATACTTTAAGATTTAAGAAAACTGATTTCAAATATAATTATTACACATAACGTAATTCTGGTGACAATCAAAAGTTTTTATATTTATACAATAAATATAATATTTAATTTTTGTAATATAATAAAACTCATTGTCGATTCTTCTACATTTAAGTAATATGAAAACTCGATGCGTAGCACTCACTCACTTGCTATGGCTTCACAATAATAATCCTGGTGCCTGCAATAATCCTATAAAAATATATCCCAACAACTTTCGTCACTTTTGCGCTCTGCTAAAAGTACTTTTAAAACTAAAGAAATGTTGGCAAAAAGTTGAACGGCGGAGTGCTCTGCGAAAAGGCAACCGGAATGGCCAAAGTGATGAATTAATTTGTATATGAAATAAAAAAAAAATAAAAAATAAAAGTAAAAAATGTTAAATAACAAAAAAAGTTAAATAACTTTTTATGGAGTAAACAAAAGTTTGTCGTTGGTGCAGCAACACCAACTGTTTGCTGCTTCATTGAGTGCAGTTGCAGTGGGTTCTTGCAGACACTTTATCCTGCGGACACAAATACAAACAACAACAAAAACCAACAAAAAAAAAGAAGAGCAACAGCATCTTTAGCAAGGATAAAGTAGCAGCGGCAGCAGCTGCTGCCGTTGCAAACACTTGTTGCCAACAGTTCAATGCAAGCGGCAGCAATTGTTGCTGTCTGGTGCAACGTTGATTCTGGATAGTGTGCTCTGTTGGAGGTAGGATATGGGAGGTTGCAAGAAGTTGTGGAAGGATATGAAAGGTTGCAAGAGGTTGTACGAGAAGGTTGTAGAAGGTTCCCAATACTCATAAAAGATAAAAGGAGCGCGTAGAAAGCGGCTACGAACTATTTGTATGAGGTTGTAGAATATACTAGGTGGTAGTTTATGCTTATAAGAGGCTGTACAAGCTTTTAAGAGGCTGTAGAAATGCAGTTCAATGCTGCAGAAGTCTATAGGAGACTCAGTGGGGTTTTAGAAAATGTTTCGAGTTGCTTCAATGGGTGGCAATGAATAGATAATCTTCTTTTTTTTTACTTTTTTTTTGTTATAGTATTGTAGAATAAAACCTTGATAAAAATTCAATTCAATTCAATTCATTGCTAGAAAAATCAATTTTCATTGTGCTGCTTAGCGCGCCAATTCAAAACTACAACTCAGATCCCCTCCCCTCAACGACCGAGGCAAGCTACAACATCTCCCGTTCGTTTCTGGAAAACTTTGAATTTCTATTAAATAGAAACCGCAAAGCAGGACATAAAAAAAAATTCAAATAAATCAGTGCATAGATACTCTGCTAGTTTATGCTGTATATTTTTCAGCATTTTTTGCTGCTCTTTTTAAAAACGTTTTTTTTTTCTATTCTTTATGCATTTTGCTAGTACTATTTTTTGAATTCTTGTTGCCGCCATAGCGAAGAAAAAGTTTTTTTTTTGTGCAGTTTTAATACGGGTTTTTTAATACTTTATACTCTTTTGTACTTTTTGCTACTTTTTTTTATTCTATTTTTACTATTTTTACTATTTTTGCTATTATTGCATTATAAAATCCCATGAGCTCACTATATATTATTTCTGCTATTTTAAGCAGTTTCCATGCAGTTTTGCGATACAACGAGTTGATAGTTTTAATTTGCCGCGTTAGCAGTTTCCATAGTTTGTGGCATACAAGTGGTCACTAAAGGTATTTGTGACAGTTGTTTATTATTTTGTTTCTATGTGCTTGAGTAATGTTTTTAACGTAACTGTGGAACTAACACTAAACTTTATATTTGTGTGATAAATAATATCTCCAACATGTTTCTCATTTTTTTGATTTTAGATTTTTGATTTTTTTTTTGTCCAGATAGTGGTCGAAATAATTTTCCAAAATTTTTTATATCACAAATCTATATATATAAAACTCTTGGTCCGTCTGTCGGTCTGCCTGTTTGTTCCAGCATCACGACTAAACCGCTGAACCGATTTAACTGAAATTTTGCACCAGGATACTATGGAGTCCGTAGGGTGTCATAGACTATATATGGGCGGGATTGGACAAAGAGGCGTGGTACCTCCCATACAACCTAAACTTTCAAAACGATATAACTCGGCGCATACACAAGCTAAGAAGATGAAACAAAAAACACAAATACAAAAAAAAAAATACAAAAGCAAAAACACAAAAACAAAAGCAAAAATCAAACACAAAAACAAAAATAAAAGCACAAAACTTTAGCAATAATTCAAAAACAACAGAAAAATAAAAAAGGATAGAAAACAAAAACAAAATCATCCACACTCAAATTCACCACACTAAACTCACCACACTAAAACTCACCACACTAAAACTCACCACACTAAAACTCACCACATTGAAACTCACCACACCAAAATTCACCACACTAAAATTCACCACACTTAAACTCACCATATTAAAACTCACCACACTAAAGTTCACTACACTAAAACTCATCACACTAAAACTCACCACACTAAAATTCACCACCTTAAAACTCACCACACTAATTCCACTGGGAAGATTTCTACCGGGAAGAATTGTACGAGAAGAACTCTACGGGAACTCGTTCTATAGGGAAAAATTTACGGGAAAGATTTCTACTGGGAAAATTCTATGGGGAAGCAAAGTCTGAGAAAGAATTGCTGTGAGAAAAGCTGTTTTAACGGAGAATTATTTTTGTTTTGTTTACTATATTAATAAAATTGCTCCGGATCCAGCTAGTTTTTGATAATTTTTAGGTCTTAGAAAAATATAGATCTGAGAAAAACTTTTATTGTTGAAAAATTTCGTTTTCAGTTTCGGAGAAACCTTCATTTTTGAAAAATTTTCGGTTGCGGCTGAAGAGCGAGAGATTGTTTAAAAAATGACTAACAAAAAAAAAATTGTATCAAAAAAGAAAAACAATAACATTCGATAATTTGCGAAAAAAACTTGTTAAAAAACTCTTTGGGAGATAAATATAACGCAATGTCCATTAAAATTGTATTCGACAAAAAAAAAATAATGTTCGAAAAATCTTGATAAATAAATATTGTTAAAAATTTTTTTTCAACGACAATAACGACGCAATATTCGAAAACACAATTAAAAAAATATTCAAAAATATCGAAAATTTTCGAAATAAAAATTTGGACGCTGAAAACAACCCAATGATCGAAATCACCAATTTCCAAAAATTAAATGTTTGGCCAAAAACGACAATGTTCAAAAAATTTCGAAAAGAAAAATAAAAAAAGAAAAATGAACGACAATAACAACGCAATGTTCAAAATCACCATTAAAAAATATGTATTCGAATAATTTCTAAAATAAAAATTTGGACGCTGAAAACAACCCAATGATCGAAATCACCAATTTTCAAAAAAAAAAGTTTGGCCAAAAACGACAATGTTCGAAAATTTTCGAAAAGAAAATTAAAAAAAAATATGAACGCAATGTTCAAAATCACCATTAAAAAATATGTATTCGAATATAACGACAATGTTCGAATAATTTCGAAAATAAAAATTTGGACGATGAAAAAACCCAATGATCGAAATCACCAATTTCCAAAAAAAAAATGTTGGCCAAAAACGACAATGTTCGAATAATTTCGAAAAGAAAATTTAAAAAAAATATGTGAACGACAATAACAACGCAATATTCAAAATCACCATAAAAAATATGTATTCGAATATAACAACAATGTTCGAAAATTTTCGAATAAAAACAAATTGGTCTATGAAAAAAACCCAATGATCGAAATTACCATTTTCAAAAAAAAAAAATATATATATCGTCGTTGTAGAACTAAAAGTCACTAAAAGTTACATTTTCGAAATGCCAGTTATTCATTTACAATCTTGATATATCTGTCAATTTCTGAACTATGAGCTCAATATTTTTACCAAATAATACAAAAATTTGAATCAATCAGTTGGTATTTCAAGTTTAAAACTATATCAATTACTTTTTATAATAAAAATGAACAAACTTGAAATTTCATATTTTCATACCAATGTATTTGGTGACTTTTAGCTTTACAACGACAATATATTCGGCAATGTTCGAAAAATGTCGAACAAAATTTGGGCGGCAATAACAACTCAATGTTTGAAATCAACAGATTTTTATATTTCTCCAATCAATTTATGCAAACAATTCCCTATAAATGGAACCAATTGAATTTTCTATCTACTAACAACCATTACCCAAAGACCTTTAAAATAAATGTTTTAATATAACTCTCTACCAAAGACCTTTATATTGTTTTGTAAAATAATATACCTTGTTATTTCTGATCTCTGTAAAAAATATATAAAAATTTTGATTTTTTTTTAATACGATGCCCTCAAAATTCCATCTTTTAATTTGGCATAAACATTTATATTAAATCAATAAAAATTTACTATTTATTTCAGAATATTTAAAAATATTTAAAAGGTTAAGGACATCAAATTTGATGAGCAAGTATAGGGACCAGTTCAAGTATATCAGTTATACGACTTAAATTTTCAAAAATATTGTTTTATTATCATTAAAATGAGACCATGATGGAATTTCTACGATTTATCGATCAGAAGATATTAAAATATGAACAATTATACAAGTGTAATTTTTTGCCATTTTTTGAAACTTTGAACCACGTATTTCTGGTTTGATCAATGAATTTCTCTATAGTATTTATCAGTTGCCCACATTTTATTGAATTCGAAGAGGTAAAATCTTAAATTTGACTTGTTTAAGTCAATTTGGTCATTCCACACTCGTATATTTGATCATAGAGCCAGTAGAATGTTTAATTCAGTGGTAAGTGTTATAAAGGGTTTTTCAATAAGAGCGCTACAAAAGTTTTTTTTCAAGGGTTTTTCAACAGGGACGCTACAAAAGTAGAGCGACAGGGACAGCAAACGACGCCATATTTCTTACACCATGAAATGGCAAACCTTACTGAAGAGAAATATCAAAATAGCGGCAAGAAATATGGCGTCGTTTGCTGTCCCTGTCGCTCTACTTTTGTAGCGTCCCTGTTGAAAAACCCTTTATGAGGTATTTGAATATAAGTGATCCGGTCAATATTTTTTTTTAAATTTGACTCTAAAAACTAAGCACAATTTTACATCATTTTATTGTTTTTTTTCTTAACTATTTAAAAAACAAAAACAAAAAAATATAATTGTTAAAACTATTTGCAAACGGAAAATATTACAGTAATTTACTAAATTCTATGTATTTTCTTAAATGAAGTTCGTAAATCTATTTATTTTGGAATTCGATTTTTAAAAAAGAACGGATAGGGAAGCCTAGGGTAAAGTGGGACATGGGGTAATGTCAATGTCATGGTTATAATCAATTATATACCTGTTTACTGCATTTCGATAACAAGTGCAAAAAATGTGTTTGTAATTTTTTTTTTTAGAGTGATGTATAAAGTTCGAATTTTTGTCTTTTTTAATTAAGACGGTATATTTAAAGTGATCGAATATTCTATGTCTTTTGAAATGCAAAAGGGTTTCGCAAATAATTTGACATTGCTTAAATGGTGCAACATTATGTTCAAATCGCGATATTAGGGTAAAGTAGGAAACATTTTCTGTGGTAAAATGGGAAACGTAATTAAGACAATGTTTATTGTAATTTTAGTGAAACTATATTGTTATATAAATTATTTAATTGGTTTAGCCAAGAAAAAAACTTCAATCTTGGCCACAGATCAGTGAACTGCAATATCTGCATTGAAACTTTTTTTTTTCTTATTTTTTCTTGCATTACCATTTTTATACCCTACACCTATGAGGTACAGGGTATATTAACTTTGTGCATATATTGTAACGCCCCTTAGGAGGCGTGTCCGGTATGGAAAAGTATATATATTCTTGATCAGCATCACTACCCGAGTCCGTTTAGCCATGTCCGTCTTTCTGTCTGTCTGTCTGTCTGTCTGTCTGTCTGTCTGTCCGTCTTGCTGTCTTGCTGTCTTGCTGTCCGAATACAGAATAACTGGAGAAATACTGATCAGAATGCGATGAAATTTGGACTCAATATATTTTAGCCAAAAGTAGGAACTGAGTTTGAAAATGAGCCAAATCGGTCGACGGACACGCCCACCTCCCATACAAGTAACTTTTATATAACTCTTTCGGAACTAATAACTCGAAAAGTATTCAAGGTATAGTTATAAAATTTAAAAGGTATTGTTATAATTCACCTATAAATATGTGGTCCAAAAATGGGCGTGATCCGCTCACTTTTTTTTTCATTATTTCCCGGGTTTTCATAGTGGAAATTTGATCCGTAAATTATTAAAATCAAATCTATGAAATATTAGCCTTTCAAAATTTTAAATATAGGCGTGATCCGCCCAATTATATTTTTAAATTTTTTTTTTTAGTTGTTTATACTTTTGTATAATTTTTTTAATTTATGGGGATATAAGACGTAAATTTCTGATTTATGAATAATATTCTGAGGGTGGGGAGGTTCAGCATAATTAAAAACTATAAAATTAAGGTATACAATTAAATATCCCACATTAATATCCCCACCAAAGGTGTAGGGTATTCCATAGTCGGGCCCGACCGACTATAAAAATCCGCCCCATGTGACCGAACTTACCCATGTGACCTAACTTTCCCAACTCGTTTTTTATTACCTTATTGTAATGTTTTTTGTCTTTAATATATTAGACTTTGTTATGATAAAGACAAAATATGAAAAAGAAAGACTAAAATAGAATTTTGGTAACAATTTACGAGTTTCCCACTTTACCCCAAGATTGTTCAACAAGTCCGAAATTGAGCTGTTTGGAAAATACGTTTAAAAATCGGCTATGGCATATAAATGGTATTGTGTTAATGTAAAAAGTTATATCATGAATCAGTTTATGGAATAGACCTTTTTAAAGAATATAAAATTTGTTCAAATGCATTTCTTTTGGAAGAAAATCAAAATGTGTCCCACTTTACTGCAGACTCCCATACATAATTAAAATCTAACAAGTCTGTTCGCTTTTTAATCTCACTTTGAATTCCAAGTTATTTAAAGTTTTTAAACCAATTATATTGATGTTCACGAATAATTCTTCATTGTTTAGCTATACCTTTGCAAATAATGTATTTTAAGTTTGTTAATTTTTATAAATTATTTCTTTTGTAAAGAATTTTTATATACTGCGCAATGAAATAATTGTTAAAAAATGTATGTAATAATGCAGACAATAGCTATGTGTATTGCAAACATAAAATTAATGAAAAAATATATATATTAAAGAATAACAAAAAGAAATTGTGATATTAAAATGTGATTAAAAGCTTCAAAATGGGTTGTTACTTCTACTTATTGAAATACTTTTTATTTGTTACAATTTTACTACACTTTAATGGGGGAAAATAGAATAGTAGCAGCTGCAACCTGTGAGCTGCACATCTGTGAACGGCAGGTACTTCCGATGGCGATGGTATAAAAGCCAAAGTCTATGCACAATTTATTTTTTTTTGATTGTTTCGTTTTTTTGCACTTGTCTGGCATTTTGTAAACAATTTGTTGTAGTTGCTTTTAGCTCGGAAACAGGCAAATCTAAGAGCATCCTTCTTCTATACATATATATATTCTGCCATACAGTCGAGAAAACTCGTTAAGTTCTCACATCATGCGATGCAGCAAAACAAAACAAAAAAAAAAAAAAACCAAAAAAGCATTCAGTCGATTATTTTATTATGCTCTACACATTGTAAAAATGACACTGTTTAAAAATAAATTAATATTTTTATTTTTATATTCACAGATAAACATTTTAAATGTTACTTTTGTGTAATTTTTTAGGAATAATATTGTTCTCAACATTATATTTTTAATGCGCTTTGGATACGGCGATATTATACAAAGTCATATTCTAGAAGTTTCCATAAACTTCTACATTTCACAAGAATCCGTACACTGTAGAAAACATTTAAAAATTAAATAATATTTTTATTATTATATTCAGAGATAAACATTTTAAACATTTCTTCTGTGTAATTTTTGAAGTATGACATTGTTCTTAACATTAGTTCTTTAATGCGCTTTGGATACGGTGATGCCAGAAGTTTCCACAAACTTCTACTTTTCACGAAATTCCGTATTGTATATAAGATTATCCATCTTTATCACACTGATGTGCTGCGCACAACCGAATTGTAGGCAATTCTACAAACATCTACTCTTTAAGCTATTTTTCTAAAACATTTAACGTATTCACAGTTTCTATCATGCCAAAATTTTTGACATTTGCGGTTTTTTATATTTTTTAAATGTAGTTTATTCTCAGATATGCTGTGCCAAAATCGCGTGGCATTTTGTTGGATATTTTTAGCGACAAAAGGCAAAACCAAAAGGACGAATTTGAAAAATTGAATATCTTGTCATGCCAAAAGGACGAATCTTTTGGTTTTTTCGCCATAACTTTTTATTGGTATAAGATAAAATAGTGGTGTAAGGCATTTATTGTTTATTTTTAAAGCACCTATCGATTGGCATCATTATTTAAAAATATTTTCCCAAACATTTTTCCTGCAAATAACAAATGACAAATTAATGTTTGGCAAAATATTTTTAATTAATGATGCAGATCGATAGGTGCTTTGAAAACAAACAATAAATACCTCTACATCACTATTTATCGTGTACCATAAAAGAGTTATAGTAAAAAAACAAAGAGATTCGCCCTTTTGGCATGTCAAAATTTTCAATTTTTCCAATGTCTTCTTTTTTTTGCAATCATTTTTTATTAGCGCAAGATACAATAGTAATGTAAATGCATTAATTGTTTGTTTTTAAAGCACCTATCGATTGGCATCATTATTTAAAAATATTTTGCAAATATTTTTTCCTGCAAATAACAAATGGCAAATTAATGTTTGACAAAATATTTTTAATTAATGATGCAATTAGATAGATGCTTTAAAAGCAAACAATTAATGCTTTTACATTACTATTTTATCTTGCGCTAATAAAAAGTTATAGCATAATAATCAAAAATATTTGCGTTTTGATCGGATATAGCCTCAAAAAATCCGTATTTATAATTCAGTACTTTGTCCAAATCTAAAGATATTTTATTTACGTTATAATAATTGAGGAATAAATCAAAATAACAGAAAAATTAAAAAAAAATCTAAATTTTGCTAATTTTTAAAGCACTTCAAATTTTATAATTTGATTTCCCAAAATTTAAAAAAATGCACATTCTCCCCTTTGTCATGACACTGACGATATGACAATTAAACTATGAGCACTATTTGTTGTAATGTTTTGTTAAATAAATGCTGTTGATTCTTAAAAATTAATAATTTTTTTCACTTTGTCATTAATATGCCTTGAATTTCAATGAAAAACAAACAAATCAACATTTTATACATAATGCATACTATTATCTTTAATTTCACAATTTATCTTGAAATACAACACTTGTGTTATTTCACTTTTATAAGGGTTGCAAATACAATTTGACGTGTCTGTGTTATTCTGTCGTAAATATACTACATGGTTCGAATACCAGACTAAAATACGACGAGCAGTGAATACGCTAATTGTCTCAGCTGAATTATCATGCGTCTGATTCACTCTAATAATTATTATTCTAAATTTTTGTTTTAAAAAACTGAGATTAAACTTAACAAATTTTAACATCTTTAAATTTGCTGTTCTGACGTATTAAAATACGAAAAGTTTGTCATTAATTATACAAGTTTATTTTTCTTTTTGAATAAATATATTTTTGTACTGCATGCAAGCCAATTAGTATCATTTTTTCAATTGGCTCTATTGCACCAAGTGATTCCCACTGGTCTGAACTCGGATCGAATCCCTCCAAGTTTCCACAGCTACCAGCAGCTACTAGACGACCAGCTAACGAAGAGCATTTCACAGATTTTAGTGGATGACTTAACGAACAAACCTTCAATAGAAATATATTAATTATTTAATAACATAAAAAAAATAAAACTATTTACAGAAATCCAAGTATTTGTAGCAGGATTATATCGCTCAACGCTCTTAGAGTGACCGTCTACGGCGTAAATGTAATCGTCAATTACCGCGACCTATAGTTTGAGTGTGATAGTCTAAGTTAGTACTTAATTTTAGGAATTAATTTGATCATGTTTACACCAGAATTGTGGGAAGCTTTACTCATTGGCGCTTTAACAGTCCATTCATTAGTACGTGGATCATAACATTCTACAGAGTGCAGAAGTTGATCGGTACAAAATCCACCTAGTACATACAAAAGTCCATCAAGAGCAACAACTCTAGGCTCACATCGATTTTGCGACATAGGCGAAATACAGCACCACGAATTCGTCTTTGGATCCCATCTAGGTGAATACGTATATAATTTAAATGAGTCATATAATTTTATTACTACATTACCTCTCAACCGTATTCAAAAAACCATTATAATATCCTCCTACGGCATACAGGAATCCATCAAGCACTGCGACACCCACCGATTCACGTTTAGTACTCATACTACTCAATTCGGTAATACTACATGTTTTTATGTCCACACTATATAAGCTATTTGCCGTCTGATTATTTTGTATACCACCCACAATTAAAATCTTATTTCCTATTACAGCGACACCAAATTGAGTAATTGGAAATTGAAATTTTTTGAACATATCCCACTTGTTCGTCTGTGCACAGTAGCAATGCAGCTGAATTTCAGTGTTCTAAATAAATATAATAATTAAAGAATTCATCCATCTTTAAAAAGCAATTCAAAACGTACATCACGAAAAATGGCGATAAAAGTCTTGTGAGATTTTCGCGCTTTGTAGCGGTCACTTTTTAATCTTTCCTCCGGCAATAAACTCCATTTCATTGCCTCCCATATTAGCACCTTACTTTCGGTGGTCTTGCATACTGGCTCCACATGTTTGGAAATGAAAGATGGCTCCAGTTGCCACAATCTCACTGAATCGGCTAGAAATTCATGTAGCAGGTTTTCGCGATTTTCTTTGTCGTATACAATCCATTCCATTAAACTATTGAATATCATTTCCTCAGAATCCACTAAGATGTCATCCATAGCTAATATTTTATGTAATTCATTGGCAGTTAAATTGAAAAATTCTTCTGTTTTACAAATCTACAAAATTTAGAATGGGACTGTTAAAATTTTGTATGGGTATTCGGAGTTTTAGTATGAGATGTCTGTTGATATGAGTGACATACATGATTTTTGTTAACTCATTTTGTTGACTCACTTCCATAAAATTTTCACATAAATATTCTTGAGCATTTTCCTGCAATACTTTGATATTGTATTGCTGCGCTAAAGCTAGCAATCCGAGGCAATTTGAAGGATGTAAACGACGAACTAGAAATTCAGCGCAGGCATTTTCCACATTATCGAATCGCAATAGATTGGCACTTGATAGAAGTGATAGCACATTGCTTTCTCGTATCACTATGCTGCCGGTGTAACAAAACTGTACCAGTTTTTCTAAATCTTCATGTTTTACTTCGTGTAAATGTATTTCACTCTCTTTAGATTCTCGCATTGATGCGGTAAACATAACTCGGAAATATTCACTGGTGGCAGCTAAAACTAGACGATGTGCGGTCACTCTGGAATACAAAGTGCCGAAATATGGCAAAACCATTGATGTAAACATGAATTAACCGTAATTTTGGACAAATTTTGATTTTAAATGATTGTGAACTAAATTATAATTTGTTATACCCCGGAAAAGGGTATATTAAGTATGTGCAGATATTGTTAAGTCCCTTAGGAGGCGTTGGCGGTATAAAAATGTATATATATATTCTTGATCAACATCACAACCCGAGTCCTCTTTATCATGTACGACTTTACGAAAACTTCAAAAATATTAGTCAGAATGCGACGAAATTGTATTCCAATATATTTACCCAGAAAGTCCTTCTTAGTACGAACATGAGCCAAATCGGTCAACGGTCAAAATTTGGCCCACTTTCACTTAATTATAAAACTTTAGAAACCAATAACTCGAAAATTATTTAAGATCCCAGTATGCAATTCGTGTCAAAATCGTTATTATGAGATCAATGCGAATAAATGGAGAAATCAGACGATATCGGATCCGTTCTCGTAACGATATTGAGCGTCAAATTGTACCTACATGGTTGGTAGATATCGAAACGTTCTATCGGAGTTTTCTCGATACGAGAAGTGTTTCGAAATCCCATCGATATCGAAGTCAAAAATGATCAAAGTTCGAGAATGTTGCGAAAAATATTGCGATATCGATTTGATAAATGTTTAATTATCATATCTTGTCAAAGTATTTGAATTTACGAACATTTTTAAAAATTAGAATCGAGAAAGCAACGAGATCGAACTTTTTTAACGAAGTTATTCGAGAAAGCTTCGAGGCCATCGAAGCACATCTACATTTTGGCCATTTGCTAGATACAACCTTAAATCACTTAATTCGCTGGTGCTATGTATTGGGTTCCAGTGATTACTCCAGTAATTTGCACCTGTGATTAGTGATGCTATTTATTATAAACATTCAATTTTAATTTTAAAAATCCTAAAACACAAAAGTCGTAAACGTGCTGCAATATCTGTTACGCAGACAATGTAAATATTATAAATTACACTAGACAACAAATGGATGCTTTTTTTTAATTATCATTGAACTAAGTAGGATTTTCCGATGGATTTAAATGTTCTAATCACGACCTCATACTCAGTTTTTTCAGATTGCCTCAAGTTTTTGAGTTATTACATAATACATATATGGGCCATTCCACACCAAATCGACCAAAAAAAGTCAAATTTGAGATTTTACCTTTTCGATCTTAATGAACTTTTGGCAACTGATAAAGGGTATCGAGACATGCACTAAACAATTTTTTTTTATTTTTTCCCACCACTACTTCCAGAGATACAGTGGATCTAAGTTGGAAAAAAAGTGCCAAAAATCACTTTTGTACTGTTGTTCATATTTAAATATCTCTTGAACTAGAAATGCTAGAAACTCCGTTAATGGCTCGTTTTAAAGCTAATAGAACAAGCTTTTAGAAAAATTAAGTAATTAATTTAAGTAATTTCCAAACGGTAACATGTGGCCCGTGGTCATTATCCTTGCATTTCAAAATTGTGGTCCTTAAAAAGGACCCTGTTTAAAATTCTGAAAAAATCCTAAGTTTTCGTCAATTTATTATAATTATTGAAATTGAAGAAGGTGAGTTCCAACCGCTGGTCGATTTGGTGTGGAATGGCCCATGTATGCAATTTTTGTGTTTTTCTACATATTTTGGATTTTTACTTTTTACATATTTGAGTTATCGATCCAATTTCTTTTATATTCCATTTAAAATACTTCAGCTAATATTTTGAAATAAACTATATGAAATTCCGATTAATCTGACTGAAGTTATGAGCAGTCAAACACAAACAATATTGATTTTAAGGTGTACCTATTATTTATTGCATAACATATTAAGTTTTCATAATTCTAAAAAAATATATATTATATGTAAAACTAGATCTATAATTCTATGATTTCTCTTGCTTTGTTTTTGCAAATCACTCTTTAAGTCTTCAGATTAAATATAAATTCACGCTTTCCATGGGTTTGCCCCAGTATCCCACAATAGAGTCAAGATCACCTACTAAATGTTCATACTGTTAAAATAAAATGAAATTATTTTCCTGATTGTTTATTTAGTCTTCAGATATTTTTCAGTACTTTTTTTTGTTATTGTGCTGTATCATTTATTAAATGTAGTAATTTTATGAATTTTTGGGTGCATTAGGCGTATTAGGCCCTATTTGGAAGAGAGCCGACATCTAACTGACTAAAGCCCAGATCGTGACTAACTTCTATTGATAAAGGTTTTGAATAAA